>VWYI01030869.1:0-24731 GCA_013399455.1 Anthoscopus minutus | reverse complement strand
CCCCCCCCCCCCAAAAAAAAATTAATGCCCCCACAAAAACAATGCAGTAAACTCACGCCAGAGTGAAGGAAGGGAGGAGTAAAGAAGGGAGGGAACCTACATGGCAGGAACTGAGACTTTGTTTTTATCAGGCGTGAGAATGCCTTTGGCACTGAACTGTGTCTGTCGAGAGAGCAGGGGAAAATGTCTGTTTAACTGAGCTGTACTGGAGATGGATGACTTTCTCTACGTGAAAAAAAAAGAACCATTCTCCATATCCAAATATTACAGAACATTTATTTCAGTCATTGAATACATGCAGCTCATAATTCCCTGCTGCTGTTGAGACTCTGGAGCCTTCACACAGAAATGAAATAAGAAATAAAGTTTTAATTTTCCTCAATGTTCAGTTGAGATAAAGACAGTGATCTTCTGGTTTGTGCTCATCATAAGAACAGAGAATTAGCTAACAAATCCCAGGGAAGAGAGATTATTTTTTGTTAATTGGTCCTTGGTTTCTAAGGAAGGAAACACATAAATAACCTTCATCCTAGGCCAGGCTTTGTCTTTAGATGAGTGCACTTAGTTTTCCCTGACATCAGAGGGAGCTGCATGTGTGCATTCAGGACTGGAATTTGACACTTTATTCACACATCTTGTAGTTAATTTTTATTGGTTTACAAACAATTTCAGGCAGCTTCCCTTGCCCTTGGATTGCACTGGCTCTGCAGCTGTGGGGTGTTCTGAACGTTGCTTGCCTTTTAGGATGGGGCAGTAGTCATGTCAAATGAAATTGCAAATCTAGTTGTTGAATAAAAAGTAAATTTAAAAAACAATCCATCGAATTGCTTTGTTTCAGAATGCTTTTGCACCCTTGACTGATGCCAAGACTAGGAGCCATGCTGATGATGTCGGTCTCGTTCTTTCTTCATTACAGGCTAGTATATACCGAGGGGGATACAGCCGTTTTGCTCCATACTAAATGACAAAACCATAAAAACCTTCCAATGTGGGGAAAAAGGAAGCTTTCCGAGGCCTGGGTATTGCAATACATGCAGTAGTGCATCATTTTAGCAACTCTAAAAAGAGGAAAAATTACATTTTTTATCTTATACCTCAGATATTTTGTTCTGTGTATTTTAATATTGTGGGTCTTTAATTTCTGGAGGTTCCGTAGTTTGATTGCTGGCTGTAGAAGTTTTTGTGGTTGATCTAGAAAGCTGCTAGATATGAATAAAAACTGTTTTAGGGCCACAATCAAGAGTGCTATATCATGTAAATGAATTATATATGCTGAATATTAAGCTATCGGGGTTATCACATGTTTTGTAAGAGTGTAAGTGACTACAGTAGTCATTTTTTTCTGCATCTACATTTATTTTAGTTTATGAGAGGGAGGGAGGGGGGAAATTGGGGACAGGGAAATGGGGTTTGGCTAAAATATAAATTAATGAAGCAAAAAGGGGCCCCACTGCACCAACTATCATATATCACCTGTCTTAAATTATTCACTGTTTGTTCAAAGCCAAAGGTTATGTTCTTATTAGGGGTGCTTCTGTCGACTCTTGTACATAAAAATCAGATTGAAAGCTGTCCGAAGGCACCCTTTTAAAGCATTCCACCAGGCAGTATTCAGCTATTTAACCATAACTAGTTATTTAGGCAAAAACTGCTAGTTAGACCATTAACAAGCATTCTTTTTATATTTCTTCCAGTAAAATAAATTATTGATATCATTGCTGACTTTTATATTATGGGAGGGAAAAAAAAAACAATAATAAAAAGGTGATAAAAGCACTGTTTCTATTTTTTTCTTTTTTTTCCAAAAAAGAAAGTAATAAAAACTTAAATTCTTTGTACCAGTAAAAAAAAAAAAATGTATAAAATTTACATCCGTGCAGTGGAGTTGTTAAGTTCTAGAAATACACAGCCTATGATGCTTTAGACTTAGCCTAGTAGACCAACTGTTAGAGACAGACGTATCATTTTTATGGAATTATATGATAATCATATTCAGATTTATATAAGCATTTTACAAGTATTGCAATCATTGAGTAGAGATAATCATGGTATTTTCATCAGCTTGGTACTTTTTGAAACATGACTGTGTCGTGTAAACAATCTGCAATTTTTCAAGGCGTGACAACTCGCCCCCGCTGTTCAATTTCCAGCCCCACCGTTCAGTTTCCAAACCCCACTGCTTGATTTCCAAACCCAAACCGAGTCCATTCTGCTCAATATTGGGCCCAACTTTTGCACCTGGGACAAAAGCAGGAGCTTCTCCCACCCCAGCACTCCTGGGAAGAGCCGCCGGTCGCACCCCGGCCGCCGCCGCCCAGCAGCGCCTGGGAAATGCTTCCAGGCACCATTGAAAAATTGCAGGTTGTCTGTGCATATGTTTGGACTCTTTCCATGTTGTCCTGTTTACAAGTTAACCTAAGTTGGGGTGTTTGTCACGGGTCTTCTTGGTTTTGTATTTAAATAAATAACGCGGCAAAGCGTCCCGCCAGGGGTTTGCTGCAGGTAGTTATATCCTCATGTGTAACGTGCTGCCCCCGGCCAGCACCTTAGTAAATGATCAACTCACCGCTGTGAACCTGCCAACTTGCTATAACAACTCTGCTTTAAAAAAAGTGTTTGTGATCAGGCTTTCTCTTTGTCATCGTATGTGCATGCAGTATGATCAGTTGAACAATAACCATCAATAAAGTTTCACAAGATTTGAAAACAAAGTTTCTGTAGCATTTATATCTAAGGATGATAAATAAATTATCTTTAAAATTGAAACAGAGAGAGAAAGAGACTATATTAATCGATGAAAAATGGGGCAGTAACATATATTTATACTGGTGAGGGAATGAACTGAAATTTATTAAGAGTTCGATCCCTACATTTGTTATGTAAGATATGCAAAACAAGCCTTCTATTAATAAAAAGAAAAAGTAAATTTTGTTCAAACACCGTGATGAAAGCAAACTGGAAAATGTTTACCAAGTGTTAGGCTTCCAATTTAAAGTGTGGATGAGACATCTTTTTTGGAATTGCACACACAAAATGTCTAATGTAGAGAATAACAGAATTTATTTGCAATTTTAATTTTCCTGAGATGGCTTTACAGCTCCCACTCTCCAAATGATTATATGGCGTTTTAGTCTATTAAAATTATCTTGAAAGGTTGAGGGTGCAGCCCATATTAGAAAATATTTTGTTTATAAAACTCCTACAGTACTCCTAGTAGTCATTTTAAAATGTATGTCTGAAATAGTTATGTAAGAAAAGCATTTGAAATTTTTTTACAATATATATTGGGAATGTTTTCACTTATATAAATAACTACTGATAATATGACTTATGAAAAAAATTATTACTACCATATGTGGAATATAGTGACTTCTAAACAGATTTAAAAAAAAAACAAACCCTACAAACCCAGAAAATGTGTATATCTGTCTTTAGAAATTAGTGTTTATATCACAACCGTGATTTGTGAATAAAGAAAAATGGTTTGTAATATCAAAATAAAAGCTTAGTCTGAAAAGGTACAAATCCGTTGGTGTTCAAAGTCATTTTGCTTTCCCTGCTCGCAGTGTGGGTGCCAGGGCTGTGCCCACAGCAGCCTGTGCCCCCCTGCTCTGCCTGTGGGGCTGGGGCTGGGTGCCCCCCGAGTGCCAGCCCTGCCTGCTGGGGGCTGCTGTCCGTGTGTCTGTCCCTGTGTCCCTGCGTGCACCCTCGGTAGCTGCCACCCCAGCTGTGGGGCAGCCAGCGCGGCGCTGCCTTCAAGGTTTGCTTCCAAAGAGGACAAGTTCCAGCACCAGCATCAGCTGGTGTTTTCAGGCAACACTGCATGACACTGGGGAGTAAATGGGGTTTGTTCACAGGGGTGAAAAAGGCAACTTCCAGGTTCCAGGCAGCCTTCCACTGAGCTGCCCCTTTCACGGACAGTGGCTGTGGCTGTGCACATCAGGGGCAGGGAAGCAAGCAGAGATCTGCTCCAGAGGCTCCTCCTGACACTGCCAAGCTTGTTGCCCAAGCCACGAGAAAGGTTTCCACGTGCTGTAGATCTAGACAGGCCCATTAGCCCAGCAGGTCCAGATGAGGCTGGTGAGGGTAAGGTGCCTTGGCCGTGTCACATGCATGCCAACAGAATTACGTGGCTCTTCTACCTACTCTAATTTAGCAGAGGAAGACATGACAGACTGGAAGGATTCAACATTGCTTGGGTTGCAGTTTAGCAGGAAGTTTTATTCTACCAAGTGCCTGAATCCTTCCAGGAAGCTAAAGAGAAGAAATGCTGATATTTGCCAAGAATGGTGGGGGGATATTATTCTGTGCTTAATTTATATCTTTATACAAGCACTAAGTGTCCAAGTGCACTCTCCTGCACATCAGGAGTGATGGACTGCTTCCCTCGGTGGCTGGATGAAATGACTGAGGTGGTAAAAATGGGTAAGATTTGGGCTGAAGGGTGGTGAGAAGCATCTTGGCCATTAAACACAAGTGGGACACATGGACACACATGGACAACCTGAAATGCCACGTGATTTTTATATGGTTGGGTTCATCTGCTTTTGTCTAGTATCATTACTTAATGCAGTAGTGCTTCCTTTCTTAGCCAAGTAGCCAACACATGCTAAATTAATAAAATCTTTGTATTTGTTGAACAATTGGGCAGAGAATAAAGAAAGCACCAGGTGTAACCAAAAGACAAAAGGCCTTTGCAGGGTATTTTTATTCAAATTTTTCAGAGTTCCTATACAGCCTTAATTGTCTAGCCAAAATGAAACTGAAGCTTTATAGAAGATCTTAGAGCTGTCCCCTGTGTCGGATATTCTGTACTACTGTGTCCTTGGTCATCTTTTTGGACACTCAAGTTGTTTATTAGCTTCTAATTTGGGTAAAATTTTAGAATTCTTTTTTTAAACTAGAATTTAATTTTCTTTAACTTTCTGGGAACCTTGTCTTCAGTTTGAATTGCTGTCATGTCATATTGCTGTTTCTTGCCTCAAGTGATTTTTTTGCAAGTTTGACATGTTCCTCTTGCCACATTTTTTTCAGTTTTACAGTACAGATGCATGAGGAAAAAAGGCTGTGCAAATCATTTCCTCCCTAAAGTAGAGCTGAAATATCATCATTTTGGTAGGTGTAAGGGAGAGAAGAAAAAAAGAAGTAAAAAAGTAAAATAAAAAGTAACCTTGTTTCAGTGGGAAGAGAAGATTTGAGTGGGAGGTGAGATCAGAAGGGAGACAATGATTTTGGGAGGTCTTTGAAGAATTTATGAAAGTGTCATCAAAAAGAGTCATTTTCCAGTATTATAGAAGTTTATCTTGATGCTCCATTTATACCTAAGGGGCATATGCTGCACCTCTCGCTATAACAGGAGCTTTATGCTGAGTCTTTCCAGACTTTCCAGGCAGCTTTCATGCCTCTCCAGCGCTTCCCCAGTGCTCTGCATACCAATAATTGTCTCGCAGCATTTCACAAAAAGCACAGTGGACGTGGACTAGGATCACAGGGAGAGATGGGCAGCATATGCCAGTACCCCATCAACCTGAATCTTTTCCTGAGGTAAGACTGAGATGAACATGGGGAGGTAAAATACTAGAAGTACTTTCAGATGCAAGAGCTGATCCTTATTTCCTCACTCACAGGAAGAGAAAGGTTTTTATTTCACGCTGTATTGAAGTCTGTAGGTGTATTTCTTGTATCCCCACAAGGGACACCGGGTGCCATGCAGTGGCAGTGCAGTTGTGGCAGGGATGTCACTGCCATGTGCCTGGCTGGGACACAGCCCCTGCTGGCAGCAGGGCCGTGGAACATGCAGCTTGCCCACGTGTGAAGGGCAGATAATTACAATTATATCCATGAAGGGACCTGGAAACAACAATGTCATTTGAGGTGTCCAGACAGGCAGCGTTCAGGGCCAGCAGCTCCTGCTCAGCTGTTGTTTAGCTCTCTACAGTAGATGCTGTCACTTCAGATTCCTACACAATGTCCTGCCAGGGCACTCAGGGTAGGTGACCTTGCTTTGTGTGGTGTGCAGTGCCTGGCAGGGGTGCAAAGAATGAGTTTTGGGTGGAAGGTGGAGGTGATTGCCATGCCCACTGACATCATGTTCAAGGCATTCACAAATGGATGTGGGAGATTGCTTTTTAAAATCTTCTCTTGGCTCAGTTTATACAGGAATTTTCTTCCACATGCACTTGCTATAAGTTTATTCTCAATTCTGTTAAAGACCCTCCATTTCACTAAAATAATTAGTCATTGAGAAACACTTCTACAATAGCCTGCTGGCTGGGACTCAGCTCTGGATTCTAGCTCCTGTTCCACATCACATTGAATAAAACCTGCCTCCATGACCCTGCTGCTTGGTTAAAGGGGATTGGGTGACAGTGGAGCGTCCCTCTCCAACCAGCCCCTGGGACAGATTGGCTCTGTGTAGCTCCTATTCCAAAAGGGATTTACAGCTGAAGATCCAAGCTGGAGAAAAGCTTGGTATTAAGGTGCTTTAGAGCCCTCCAGCCTTCCTCCTGCTCAGCCCTGCTGGGCTGAGTTTGCTTTGTTAGCTGTGATTTACCCTTCACTGCCTGGCCAATTTAATGATTTCAGTCTTTAGCAGCAGTGAGTCAGGAGTTCAGGATGTTGGAAAACTGTTAGTGTTTGCATTAGTGAATGCAAAAATAATCATTTAATGGACATTATGAAAGGACAGTAAACCAAACAGTTCAGTCCAATGGATGATGTATAACATCTAAACAAATATGACAACTAATTAAGGATTAGGTTCTGTGTTTTGGATGACAGGCCTTGTGAAAATGAACAGCGAGGTTATGTTGGGGGGGAAAAAAAGCTGCGTTTTGCAAATGTCAGGCAGACAGATCAGTAAGCAGAAAAGCTCAGTTATCCAATTAAAATAAATGTGCAGTGTTCTCAATATGAAGAGCTAAAGCATCCTTATGTTAAAGAGTTAAGATGCTGAAATATAAGTGGAACAAAAAGTGTTCTCTGTAAAGATTACTGTAATCTATCAAGATTAAAATTTTGCATGCTGGCAAAGGCAGATAGCAGTGTGTTTCAGTTCCTGAAATTGGAAACATTAGACTAAGATCAGTACCAATTTAAACCCCAGGTAACCCCAAATATTGGACTGAATTAATTATTTACAACCACGAAGGGCTAATAACTTGCCCTGATGGCTTCTATGGGAAATAGATACTTACAGTAGGTGCTCTCCTATTCCCCATAATCCTCCCTGGTACTTCATGTGAAATGTAATTACAAGTTGCATAAATGCACTTTAGGAAAAAGTCTTCCACTAGAAATAATTCTGATTTATTCAGGTGTTTGATTTCTGTGCTAAGAAAGAATAAAGCTGGTTTGAATGTTGTCATGTGCCTGGGGTGTCAGGGAGAAGCCATAAAGATTCAAGGCCACCAGTACGGGACATAGTAAAACCTAATATTTTTTGTTGCTGTCTAACAAAAGGAGGTTATTGTAGGTTATTGTATAGCAGTGGAAAGCAAGCAGTGGGGAGGGACCACTATAACAATTAAACTAGTTTGCACCTGATTTGTAGGAAAAAAAGCTTCCACTGTCTACACTTCCAGCAGAGCATATGGGGTTTTTTCAGCTAAGGTTTAAACCTGCCCTTTGATGCAGGTCTTCAAAATAAGAATTTTTAAGGCTGGAAATGTGTAACAAAATTTCTAAAAGGATATTCAGTTCAAGGTATTTTCAACAGAATTAACATGAAACGTATGGATTTTCTGGAGGTTTATAAAGCAGAAAGCAGAACATTATTACTAGGAGGGAGGCTTTACCAGAGTATTAAAATGAAATTCAAGTTTGTGAGGTGCCTGACATATAAAATAAAATCTGTCAAATGTTGAAGTGAGAGGTGATATCTTAGCTCTGCAGTGCTTGAGAAAACATGGAAGATCATGGCTGTAACACTCCCACCTCTGTTTGATTTCGCCACCCACAGATTTGCCACCTTTTTAATGAAGTGAGCAGTTGCACTTGCAGCTCTGAGTGCCTCTGCTGTCCTCACCTTTATTCCTCTAGAAGCAATGTTTCACATCTTCTTGGCCACAACTTTTGATGTTCACCCAGAAGGGCAATGATCCAGCTCCCTATTATTTGAGAAGAATGATGGCCCTGGGATACAGACATTGTTAATTCACAGACTCAGCTGATGAGCTCTGTAACTGAGTTTCATCACAGACTTGAAATTTCTGGGGCCCTGTTGCTCTACAGTTAAAAAAGCAAACAAAGTTCTTTCAGGAAAAATAGCAAAGACGAGAAAAAATAGTTTCATCTGTGAAGCTGAAAAGCAGCTTTTATTGGTGGTTTTCTTACACTAAGAATAGAGAGAGAAATATGCATGTTGCTACAGCTGGTAAATTCTGCCAGAGAGACAAGAAATTGCTATAGGATATCTCTAGATTCTGGTAGATGTCTTTTTATTTATTTATTTATTTATTTTTTAAACATGACCCGCTGCTATGCCACGCTGTAAAAATTCAACATTGTCCCCTGTCTCCCCCCAGCACTGGCCCCTAATTCCCATGGCAAGAACAACCCATAACCCTTGGAATGTGAGGAGGTCATTTGTGCCCTGGGATTAAGAGGAAGGCATGCATCACCAGAGAGTGCTGCACCAGCCATCCGCTCTGGATCCACTCTGAAATCACCTGCCTCTGGAAAACAAGAAGTGGCAACGTGAATAAGATAAGCAGAGCAGCATGGCCTACTTTCTCATAATCTTCTTTTATAGCTTTATTCTTGGTGGCTTTGAGAGGAAGTCAATACAGAAATCATTTTGCCCAGTGCCAAAATAATGGAAATACATGCAAATTTGTACTCTCCCCCAGCTGTCCATCTCTGTCCTTTAGTCAGCCTGATCCTGTCACCACTCTATAGAATTTCATACCTGTGTGGAGCCCAGCGTAGGACTGGGGACAGGAAAATAGGATATCATTACTGGAACACCCTAAGAAACAAATCCCCAGTAAAATGAATTCTTATAAGGCAGCTGGAGAGTTGGGAAAGTGGAAGCCAAGTAACTTACTGCTGTTGAAGGTCAGAAGGAATTAGGTGCCATAGTTAGCGCTGATGTGCCCAAAATGAGGGGGGATCTTCAGAGCATTGTCCCTGCTCACCAAAATACAGACAGGATTATTTGAAAGGCCCCAAATGCCAGTTGCTTAATTTTCTTGAGGTGTTTTCTGTCACTAGAGGACACAAAATAGAAGCGTGGATTCATGAACAATAGTGAGGTTTTTTTCTCAGGTGAGGCAAAAGCCTTTATTTTAGGGTTTAGTAACTTTTTATCAGGTGTTCCCATACAGGTCAGCATGACTGGCCAAAGGAACCACCTCTCTGGTGCCATGGGTGGAACAAGAGAAAAACACACTCAGAACATGTGTGGGACATTGCTTTGAGAACCAAAACCTATTTACAAAAAACAGTCCTTGAAAGAGAAATTCCCAAAAGATTTTCCCTTGGGAACAGATCAGCCCCTGCCAGGCTGAAATCTCTCTCAGGCTCAGAAAATCATGGCCACAGTTTTCAAGTTGTTTTAGACAAAACACTCACAGAGTTTTAAGAGACTGAAGTCACCTGAAGAGGTGTGGTCAAATTTTGGGAGACTTGTTTACCTAGAACTTTGACACAGAGCAGTTCCAACTTCTTTTATTTATTTATTTATTTATTTTTGTGAGAATTCTGCACTATTTCTACAAATATGAAAGTTCTTCTCCCTTCTCATTTCACTCCTAAACTTAAACTTCATTTTCTTCTCCATATTTTCAGAATGGATTTTAAAGATTTAAATAAATAAATAAATAAGAAAAAGAAAAAAGGCAGAAAGAAGATATGTTGGCAATGCTGCACATTTGCAGAGAAACATAACACTGAGGTAAAGAAAGGCAGGTTGTTGAGTGAGTAGGTCCTAGGAATTTTAAATAACCTTAAGGCTGCTAAAAGGAAAAGTCATAGGGTCTCTGGTGTTTGTGGACGTGGTGCAGAAGAGCAGACACATTAAAAGTCAAAGTTTTCAACTTTGCTGTGTAAGCACGAGCAGGCAGCAACATCAACAGGGTATTTTAATCAAAGAGCCAACAGTTTAAATTTGCTCATTTGCAGGATTCAGCCCAGAGCACATAAGCACTTAAGGTGATCTGATTTCTGTAAATTCAGGATTGGAAACAAGTTGATACTTTTTTTTTTAAGTTAGGGCTAAACTAACTTTTAGTTAGTTTAACTAAACTAACAGGGAGACAGAATTTCAGGATTTTATAATAAATTAATTTAAAGCCTGGTTTGGGGAAGCCAAACATATTTTGTATGAGTCACAGGCTAGCTTTATTTTGAACCTTGCCCATCATATTTCCTTCACTGTGTAGTTTCTTAGAAGAAAAGAGTTTTGAACTCACTGGGAGCATTTCACTCTTTTGTTGGATACTCCACCAAACAGGAAAATTCACAACTGTCCTGCCCCTCCTGGGCGCACAAGAGGAGGGAGTGCTGAGCCCTTAGAGCAGATGGGCTGTGGGCAGCTGCAGATGAGAGCCACCAAACCCAGCCCCAAGGAGCTCCAGCCTTCCCCTGCTTCAGCTGGGGCCAAACACCTCCCCAGAGCTGGGATGTATCAATCAGTTAACACCAGTGAGTAATACATCCACCATGAAAGATAAAAAATGGGCACAGAAGCACACCAATGCCATCAGCTCAGGGTCACCAGGAGCTCGCAGGGAGTTGTCTGGGTTGGGAGCTCTGCCAGCAGGGCTGGTGAGGGACAGGCACGCTGGGATGGCACAGGGAGGCACCTGCAGGGGTCCAGGGGTGTCTGACATGTCTGGTACCCTCAGTGTGCCACCCCGCTGCTGCTGAGCCACGGAGCAGCCAGGGCAATCCTTCACCAGCCACCCTAAATGGCCAAGGCCCAGCCCAGCCCCAGGGAGTGACAGCTGCTCCTCTCCCATCACTGCTGTCAGTCCTCCTGTGCACTGGGGAACCCAGCCTGCCCACTCCCTTTTCCCATATTGCTGCCAAGAGAATTTACCTTTCAGCCCTCATAGAGAAATTTGGCCTTGAAGAAAACATAGAATTGAGGCTTCCTCCCTCTGAGTTGCATTCTGATGCCTTGGGCTTTTGGGTTTTCTGTTCTGCCTTGGGGTGTGGTTCTTGTTCAGGGTTACTGAGATCCTTTCACAGGGTGATGAAGACACAACAATCCTGCTCCAGTTGGGACTCAAGGACATTTTTTCCAAACTTCAGGCTCAAAGTAAAAACAACATAGAAGGAAGAGGGCAGGCAAGTGGGACTCCTGTGTGCAAATGGAGCCAAACATAAAAATGTGAGATCTGGGGCTGGGCCCAGTCCCTTTGCCTCCATTTTGGAGCCATCCAGGCAGAGCCCGAGTGTAACACTGCTGCTGCCTGTGTGTGGCCTTTGAAGGCCTCAATAAATGTCCTTTATTCTCCTTAACTCCATCCAGCCTCTCTTCCAGCTCCTCCAGGCATCAATTTGTCCATGTGCATGGGACAAAATAATTAAATGTTTTTAGACCTTATGCTTTCCTGAACATTTTGTGTAATAGCCCAACCTAGGTAAGTTATTTAAGAGGAATTGAAAACTAAATTTTCCTATAATCTCCACTGTGAAAGCAAAGCAACTCTTCTGTGCATCTGATGCTAATGTGGAGGAAAAGGACAAAGACTTGCATAGGAGAAGGAAACCAACAGCCTTGTCAGGAGGTTTAGAGTTTTAACTCTTCAAGTCACTTTTAATTATCTCTCCCTGACTAGAAAAATTGCCAGTAGCTTGTAGCTGAATAGAAAAATTGCCACAGGACATTCCTCCCTTACATAACAATAAAAGAAACGTGATAAAGAGGGATACAAAACAAAGCAGAAGATTTGTTACTGTTAGTGAAGGGCTGTGCCATGGCATACAGTCATGGCCATGCCCTCGTCTACAACAGGCCCCACATCTTTCAGAGTTTATTTAAAACTGAAAAAGCCTCAAGATGGGCCATGCAAAGGTTTGGGAAATCCCCCATGCTGGGCATCTGTAAAACATCTGGGGCTTCCCCCTACATGTGGAGTTGCTTGTTGCTAAGATGACTTTACTGAAAATATTACTAAGCTTTAAAGATTACTTCTGAAAGTGAGCAATTGTGATTGCACTGATTTCAGTAGTAAGGGCATTCCTATAGTGCAGCTTATGAAGGTTTTCTGAGATCTTACTTTTGTATTTGATCCAGGAGAAGCAGTTTGCCTAAATAACTCAACCCAGTTGGATTTTTTTGTTGTATTTCCTCTTAAATTTGCTTTTCTGAATTTTATTTTTTGTGTTTGCTTTTTTGTTTGTTTTTTTTTGTTTGGTTTGTTTGTTTGTTGTTTGTCTTTTTGTTGTTTTTACAATTCCTAATATGAAACGAGGAGCCTGAGAAGATCAAACAGCAAGTAAAGATTTAAAGAGCATAGCACAGATTCAGGAGCTGGGGTTCAAGACCCCAACAAAACAAATGAAAGATCAAAGAACCCCCCAAAGATTCCTACACCCTCTGTATATTAACCTGACTTTAAACGGCAGGAGTTCCTTTGGGATCATTTTTAAGTGGTTATAATAACTATCTTTCAAGAGACATCTGAGAAAAAGGGATGGACAGGCAGAGGGGAGACCTCAACATCCTTGCAGAGCCATTCTTCCCAGAGAGTGCTTCCACCACTGCTGGGGAGCTCTATGCAAAGCCATTTTATGTGGAATAAAGACCTGTCTGTAGCCACCTCCTCTTCCTCAGGAAGGTCCACCTGTGGAGAGCACAAAGGCACTTGTATTCCCTCTTTGCAGCCAAGCCATGTGGCAAACACAGCCCTTTGGGTTCCAAAGCCTTTGTTCTTAGCCCCTGACTGACACAGAGCGCTGTGACAGGCAGAAGTTTCCCCCTCATCCAGCATGAAATGAACTTGACGTGCTCAAAGCAGCAAAGCTATCAAGCCTGGATCGTAATCAGCATGAGCCTCTTCAGAGGAAACTCCCCAGCCCAGAGCTCCCGTGTGATCTGTGCACGCCACAAGGGGCAAAGAAGGGAAGGATGCTCCCCCTGCCCTGCCCTGCATCCCCGCAGCAGCCCCAAAGTCGTCGCCTGGCAGCGCAGATGCGTGGTTTTAAAGCGCTCGTAATGAGTAAATGCATCTGCAGCCGCTTGGAGCTGGTGCTGCGAGTGTTTAAGTGCCTTTTGGGAAGCTTTTAGGCTGAAACGTTGCTGTTAAGACACTGAAATATTAGTAAATCTTGCAAACGACACAAGGTCTAATGTTCCTCGTTTCTGTGGCGCTGCACGCTGTGCTAATGACCCGGTGACTGGATTTGCTGCTTTGGAAAGCAGAACTCTGTGCTGTAAAACTTTCATCTAACTTGAGCTGCCTCTCTCTAACGAATTTTTTATTTGTTTACTTGTTATTTTAGTAGAATTTAAAAGCAGCAATTAAAAACGTCCGGCCAACCAAACCTTCACCCTCTAACAAGGAAGTTGCCTTAATTCAAGATCTAATATAAGATTGTGCTCTGTCCAATAAAGTGATAAGAAGTAAAGGAAGATGCATAAATATGCTGGTATTTGGCATGAACAGGAATGCATAAATCATGTGATGTTTTACCCTCACAACAGCCACCACAGATACATTTTCCACCCAGCTCTGCCTGGGTATGGTTCCTCTCTGTCACTTGGTCAGAAATTCCTGATGTCCTTTGAACCCTGGCCCAGCTGACTCTCCTGTTCCCATGTACTTTGTTTGCTGTAGGCTGGAAGAGCTCTTGAGTCTGGCTGTGCCAGGCAGGGAGGCCAACCTGGCACACTCAGCATCTCCACAGTGGTCTGGAGCAGAACCTGAGCAACCTGTATGCCCAGCTTTCCCCCTGAGCCTTGGAAAAGAGGCCAGGAATGAAAAAGAAGCAGGAGTGCACAAGGAGAGGAGGAGAGCCCTTGAATGAAAGGAGAAGCAAGCCAAGGCAACAGTGCAGGTGACACCTGGGGACATGGGTGTTTTCCCTGGGTTAGGGAGGGGGAGTGTGGGACCAAAGCTGCATCCCATGGCAGCTGCCAGTGCAGAACAGCTCTCCTTTGCCTTCTGTTGAGAATTGCTGTGTGATCCTGGAAGACCACAGATATGGGGATAAAAACTTACAGTTCCTATGGCCAAGGTCAACGCTGTCATCTCTGCTCATTCTGGTGGAGCCCACAGGAAGAAGAGGGGGACATGGTGATGTTCCTGGCACTTCCACCTGCCCTTCCTGCATGGAGCCCTGGGGCACAGCCACCCTTTTGTCCCAGACTTTGCTTTGCTCAGGAGCAGAAAAAAATAGTCTGTGTACAAAAATAAATAAACCCCCAGCACTTCTGTTTAAAAAGCAAAGAGCGATATTTACTTCGTGTTTATTTACAGCAGAGCTGGTGAAAACAATGTTATTAGAAAAATAAATGGTCAAAATATGGTTATTTCTTTGCCTTATTTCTGAGCCAACAGAAAAGATGAAAGATAAAAGCTTAAGGGAGAGGCTGCTGATAAAAGCTGCCTGTAGTGAAATCCCTGACTGCTGCACCCTGTCCCCCTCGGAGCTGGGGCTGTCACGGTGCTCCAGGGGCTGGCCAGGAAATGTGTCCCCATGGCAGCAGTGCAGCTGTGCCCGTGCTGTGCTCACAGCTGGGGTGGGGCTCTCCTTTTTAATCTCCATCCTTTGGGATGCCCTGTGCCACCAGCCCCTGGCACAAGCCCAGCACAGAGCCAGCCCTGGTGGGAGAGGGGGGCAAACCCAGCCCTGAGTGTGGAGCAGAGGAGAAGGAGCCAAGGGGAATTTGGCTCTGGGGAAAGAGCAGTGCCAGTGCTCACTCATCTCTCAGGAGGGATGCATTTCACTGTCTCCATCCTGCCAGTGCCAGGGCTTTCCAGCTCAGCCTCTGCACGGTGTGGAGGTGCTGCTGGGGAGTGGGGATGCTGCGGTGCAAGGACCAAAAGGAGCCATGGGAGGGGAGGCCAGAGAGGGACAGGAGGGCTGGCAGAGCTGGGCACAGCAGCAGCAGTGGGCTCCTCCTGTGGCCTCAGTGGCCTCCAAACCACACAGAAACCACCTCCTCCTCATTATTGCTTTATTTTTAAGCTACTCTCAGTTCCAAAACTTCTTAGAGCTCCAAAAGCTGACAGAATAGTGTATTTTGAGAGCTGTGGGTCTTTATTATGGTAAAATCATAACATCTAAAATCCAATTCAGCCCTTGCTATAAATAAGTATAATGAAGAATTTAATGATATTTCCACTAAAATTAGTCAGAAAGCAAACTTTAAAAAATGACACAGATCATTAACTGGGAACATTTCTCAGAAGAGATTTGTTATATTAAAAAGGCACTGAAATTACTAGCGTTAATCAACTGTATTGTATTAAAAACTCTGTATAGATTAATTAAGTACTTTAAATATGAAGAAATATAAAAGTAAGGATATAGAGGAATCACAGGCTTGAATCTGGGTCTCCTGACATGCTACTTCCCCTGAACTTCTTAAGCACCTAATTTAGTAAGAATTCAAATTAAATAATTATTCTTGGCTGGTCTAAGCCGTTTTTAATACTCTATTGCATAAGTAACAAGATTCCTGGCACTACTTTCCATTTACTTTCCTCAAACATAGATACTGGGCTCCTGTCCATGCCACACCCTGGGCTCAGTTGAGTCAGTTAGGGCCAAAGACAGTCATCAAAATACATTTTATACCATTTCTGAGTTCTTTAGCTGTGGTTCTTTGCCTTCAGGACCTGGCACTTTTAGGTGATCTCCCGCTGGAACAAATCTGGGCTTGTTTAGCCACAGACTGCAGAGAAGAGCATTCAGCTCATACTCCTTAATTTGTATTTGCCAATGAGGGCAATTTGCCTCTGCACTGCTGCTCCCTTGGGTACCAGACACTTAAAACAACCTCAGTTCAAAGTACCAAGTTTAAAAAAATAAGCAAAACTGTAAAATAGGTAGGCTGCATTTTATCTTTCTCCTTGTGGGAGCCGTGGAAAATCCTCTCTCTCACCCAGGCTGAGCCAGCCTTGCACAGGTTAGAAAGTGAGATTATTCTGTGGGGGAAAAAGCAGCAGCATCAGGCTCTCAGTGCCCTTGTTAATGCAGCCAGCAGCTCCAGGAGTGCACGTTGCTCTCCTGTAGAAGCACACCCCATTGGCAGGAATATTGTACACACCACTAGAATATTCACTCTCAGCTCATGCAGAAAAATGTGCTTTAGTGTTATGGCACAGGAAAGGCAAACTTGTATTTTCCTGCTTGGGTGTTGCTGTGGTTTTGCCAGATCCATTTGTAGCAGGGGTATTTCAAGGACTGGAAAAAATAACAGAGGTTCACCCTCAGTCTGCAGCACTTGGACTACAAAGGAGAATCTGTAAGAGAGGTCAGCAAAGTTGTCCTCACCCTACCTCCAAGATGGCCAGTAAAAGTGACTTTTCTTATAGACAGACACACAATTAAATTTCTTCATGAAGAAGACTTTAACCAGTCTTCTTCCCATCCTGTCCATGCAAAGTCCCAGCCAGTCCTCTGAACAGACTGAGGGCTGACCAACAGAAACCTGAACCACCTGTACACTCTTCCCTATCCTGTGTGCCCTACAAGAGAAATTCCCTCCAGAGATCCTCTGCTTTGGAATCTGCTATTGAAAAGGCAGCACAGGAGTAGAACCTTTCACTGGTTTGAACTAAACATTCAAACTTGAAAGCTAGGACACTTGGATTTATTTTAGTTTTAATGGGCTTAGTATTAACAAAATGAAATAAGAAATATAATTCTGGTGCAGTTCGACTGGCTCAGTAGCAGGTATTATCATATATCCTTGTCTCCCACATTCTTATTTCAATTGTGTGGTGCTTTAAATGACACTGGATAATACAGCAGAGTATGTGTCAGAAACAGGTCACCAGCTGATTTTCTGCAGCTGCTTTATAGAAAAATATATTCCTTAAAACTCAAAAGCTCTTCAGCCAAGTCCTCAATACTTGAGGAGCTGTTGTATGTACCAGGTTTGATATAGTGCAGCTCACATTCTGGGCACACTCTTTAGTTGTGTGATAAAAATACTGACATAGATTCATGTAAAATGCAATAACCTAAAGTGTTTGTAGCCATAGACTATCACTGAAACAGAATGAACTTATTTTATTTTATTTTATTGAGACATTAAATCAGATATTGCCTTCACCTGTGAAATTCAGCTCAGTGGACACACTTTTAATTATATTAATTGAAACATCTGGAAACTGTCTCATAGGTTTATGCTATATGCAAAACAATTTTTTCCCACAATTATTTTAAAACTAGATATTTTTCAAGCTTGGATTTTCTCTTTCCTGGTCATTGTTTCTATTTTTTTCCTGCCTTAACACTGCTTATTTTGCTATTAGTTGGGGAGTAAATTAAAAACCTGAAAGGAGCTACACCTGAAGGTAAAACCTGAAAGCAGCTATAGCTGAAGGTAAAAGCTTGAAAGGAGCTACAGCTGTGTTTTACCTCCCAGGGTAAAACATTCCAGGGTTGATTCCTAATGAAGAAAAGCTGCTCATGAGGAGCCAGGCATTAAGGAGGGGCTTTGTGGTGCAGTAGTTTCTGTTTCCATAGGTAATGTGGCGGCTGTAAGGTTGTTTCTTAGGGATGGGGAAATTGTGGGATTCAGAATGCACGCTCTGTTTTGGGAGAAAAGTATTTTGTCTGTGGAGATATTTGTGCCTTAAGGAAAGAGTGGTCTGGATGAGTGATACTTGATACAAGCCCCTGTTCTACTTTTCAGTTTTATTCAAGAGATGTGGGGGGAAAAAAAAACCAAAAAAGGCTGGTCTTGGAGATGATTCTGAGCAGGGAGGAGATGCATGAAGGATTCAGGTTGAGGTGGCAAAAAGGGGACTGTAGGGGGCAAGGTATTTTAGGTTTTGTCTTTGTTTCACACTATCCAAATCTATCTTAATTTGCCATGAGTTAAATGAATCTTATCCATTCTATAAGTCAAATCTTCTTTTCCTGGGATGGCAATTGGTGAGTGCCCTAGCTTCATCTCCACTCAAACTTTTTGTGCTTCCATCCCCCTTATCCTGCTGGGAGGGCATCTGCCAGTGGCCAAGACTTGTGTGCTGGAGGAGCCCTTTGAGGAGAGTCAGTATCTTGGAATCAGAGAGATTCACCTGGAGAAAGAGGAAACAGGGTTGTGGGAATAGGAGCAGGGAGGCTCATCTAAGCAAGAGGGAGAAAAAGGAGTTTGGCTGAGAAGGGTGAACTAATTGGGGACTGTTGGTTTCTGAGCAATTTAATCAGCTAAGACTCATGCCACACAAGGCTTACAGAAGTTAGGAGTGAAATGCAAACAGTGAGTTTTGAAGAATTCTTGGATAAGAGGCATATGGTACTCTAAAGGTGCCTTTAGGCCTAACAGAGGGGTGGTGTGTTTATCCACAAGTGACAGTAAACCTAATGCTGAGCACAACCACCCACAGCCCAGGGCACAGGGCAAGCTGCTCATCACCATTCCAGCTGGGTTTGAGGGGGGTGTGGGATCTGTGCCTCATGCAGTGGCACTGCCCAGGGTGCCTGGTCACCAGCTCCTGTCACAGGCTGGCTTTGATGGAGTCACAGCTTTGATGGAGTGCTTGAGTTGTTTGCTCAGGTCCTTTCCTGAAAATGCTGCAGTGCACTTCATCTTACTCTTAATATCTGCCTCTTGCAGTATTTGTGCTGTTCAGATTGCCCAGAAATTTCAGTGGGTTGGTGACTTGGACTCTGCCTGTTTGTGATGCAGGCTCATCCAGGAGAAATGAACAAATGTTGTTGTCCCAAATCTGCTCCAAGTGTGAGTGTCAGGAGAGGGAACATCACTTGGTTACAGTAAATGTCATTGAGACACTTGACTAGAAATTCAAAGTGATTTAAGTTTAATTTTGGATCAAGAAGACACATAAACTGGAGCACAAACACCATCTTGGCTTTTTTTGCTTTGGCTGGAAGGTGCCAATTAAGTTCTGTAAGAGGGCAGCAAGGCCAAAACCAAAAAGCTGAGAACCCAGAGGGAGGAGAAGGCATTAAAATGGGTCAGCTGTGTCCCTGCACTAGGATAAAAGTCCTTAATTTGTGAAGCAGACTCTTGCAGCCAACAACAGAAGTGAGCTTGCCAAGGAAATATCCTTGGAGCAGTTCCTGCACTGCCTCTGAAGGAAGAGACGAGGATGCTGCATGTGTGTTACCCCACAATGGATGAACAGGTTTGAAAACTCCCTTCAAAATGCCTGTTTGCTTTCTCTGTTTGTATCTGAGGGGCTTTTAGTCTCCCTTTTAGTTCAGTAGCAGTAGTTTTTCATGTGTTGTTGATGTCTTCCAGGTGATACCTGGTCCCTGGTATTACTGAGAATAATGCTAACAGCAGAAACAGAAGTGTCTCTGTTATAATAATAAAGAAGGTGCATCCTACAGAAACATTTGACTCCAGGCTGAATGATCTGAGCAACAGTGTGCTCCAGCAAAGCTTTGTTTTTCCCTCACTGGTGATCACTGACCCCAGCCTCACTCCCTGCTGATGGAAGGTGATCATGGCTTGTAGGCAAGAGGAAGTCTGGGTTTCTCACCCACGCACAATGCAATCACACAAAGATGTGCTCTCAGTGCAAGCCATCACGGTGGAAGTGCCTCATATTCAGACAGAACTATGAGTGCAGCATGGAAATAAAGAGGCCTGGAAGTTCCTGTGTCTCAGTGATGACTGAGGACCACATACAGGCAGTGTGTCCTCACAGCTATTCATACCGTGTTTGGAAGAGAAAAATAATAGGCAATCTCTGAGTTGCTGGGATTTTCAATTGTCTGAAGTGGAGCAAGGAGCCAGCACTTCTTAATGAGGTTTTGTGGTTTCACTGCACGTGTTTCATTTGAAGGTAAAGAGTATTTGCACAGGCACTAAAATAGAGTGGAGAAGAACTGTATAGAATTTATGCTGCCCCTGGGGTTAAGAGTGTCCATATCTGACGGTTTATGTCCACCTTTTCTTGCAGGAATGATTGCAGGGTGAATTTTAAGTACTTTATCATGTGCAGGATTTGTAAATGCACAGGAGCTGGGTTAGGGCCCTTGTGCTTTTAAGCACAACTGGCTGTTGTAAGCCTGGTGCTCTCAGAAATCATGCCTACCTATGCAGGTTTAGTTTCAAGATGAACATGCACTTGTGCTGCCTAATTCTGAAACATCCCCAAAATTAGACTTACTACATAGAAACTGTGAGTCTGCACATTAGAACAGAAATTTCTGAAAACAGGAAATGGATTCCTGTGAACACAGAACCACTTAGTTTTTATTTTCTTTCTCTTGTTTAGAATGTCAGACATAGCTTTAGACATAAATAACTTTGAAAATATAATTACTTCTATCCTGAAACTTTCAATGAAAAAAAAATTTATTTTGTATAAAGAAGCTGAATTGGAGAATGTGACCAGGAACGTTAATGGCATGTTTTGGGTGCTTATCCAACCAGTGAGTGCTCAGAAATACAGTACTTGAGCTGCAGTTTGTGCTAGTGGTAAACAAACGTCATGATGTTCTTGCTTGTTATATTACAGTTTAAATGTCCTGCCATGCAGAACTGCTGGCTCTGCTTGTATGCAGCTATTGCCTCCAAAAACTTTCAATGTTGAGAATGCCTTTGGAAAGAATCCCTTTGGAGCCCCACAGCCCAAGGGCAGATCTCTTGTGCTTCAAGGGAAGCTCAGCACTCTGGGTTTGGGAGCAGGACTTCATCCTGCCTTTTCTTAAAAAATGTGTGTGCATCTCCTCTGCTCCTACCCCACTCCCCTCTTTATTTACTATTTAGGTCAAAACTAGAGTTGCATACAAATGGAAAGTTGAAATGAGAAAAGATCATTGCCAGCACTGTGTTTGAAACAAATTATAAACCAGAGCAGATCAAAACCCCTGAATCATGGTGACTTCTTGCCACTCAGGTATTACCAGGATGTGCATTCAGTCCATGCTAAAGGGCTTCAAGTTTTCTGAGTTGCATAAGGAAGTTTGTTTAACATCTCTGTGTTTTGCCACTTTCTGACTGCGCAATCAGCTACAGTCTGGGGACTGGATTCCCACACAGGCTAGACACTTGAACAAAAGTACAGCTTTAAGATCATCATTGTTTTGACCTTTCTTCTCCTTTTCTGCTCAATTCCTACTGTGATCAATCAATAGCTGCTGTGGGAACCCTGGGTCAATATAATTTAAACTGGTTAGTATGTCAGGATGATGCCACTTCAAATACTGTAACAGTCAAACCTCTCTGTATAAATAAAAAAATCCCATGTAGTAGAAAGAAGGCAGGTATTTTTCTTTGAAACATTTCTGAGCTGATATGTCTGGATTTATGCTGATATAAATTGTTCCTATAAAAACAGAAACAGACAAAAATCCTTGGGAGAGCTGCTTCCTTAATCTCAAGCAGACCTGAGGACAAGCCCAGAGGATGGGTTGAGCATGTGAGAAGCTGGCTTTGTGTGTCCCTTACAGTTAGTCTGAAGTGCTCTGGTTCATTAAACTCAAACATAGAGCACTTGTACCTCAGACTTCTGGCTTAAGAAAGCAGCAAGAGTTTGTTACAAAACTCCTTACTCCACCAAGGTTTTGTTTTCTCTTGTGAGAAAAATGTGTCTTATCTTGGTGGTGGAGCTCTGGAGCACCTGGAGGTGTTGAGAGGTGTTCAGGCTGCACCTCCCAATCGGGGTAGGGCTTCCCTCTGTGGGATTTAGCCAAGGTATTTGCTGGGGGGTTTTTTGTAAACAAAGAAAATCTTAGCTTGCAGGCTTAATGGAAAACATGAACCATCTGTGAATGTTACTTGCAGCTCATTTGCTTCATAGGCAAATATTAAACGGTGTTGTAAAGATCCGCTGAAATTATGGAAATGGGTTTTAACATTAAAATCAAAGTGCAATTAGAACATTTCACTGCATAATTGTTTGGCAGACTAAGCTAGAAAGCAGAAGATGCCCAGCTTTCTGATTTATTGGTCACAGGTTGTTTCTTTAGAAGTACAGAAGCCAAGATACTTTTTTGTATTTATATTTTTTAAATGATCTGCACAATTATGAAAAGGCAGAGCTCACACATCTTAGGGTTTATTTTGTATGACTGTGTTTTACATTTCCAAACTGTTATCTCTGCTTTCCCTGTCCAGCATAAATTGCAACCTGCAGGATTTAGAGGCAGGGGTACAGATAGCAGCAGCTTCATGTTTTGCCCCTGTGTACAACCTCCTCTGGAACTTATGGCTTGTTTGATTTTAATTATTATTCAGACAAAAGAAAAAAAGGTTCATCACCAGTGTGGCCCAGAGTGTTTTGTAAGTAAACACCACGTTACAACATATAGCCAATCCCAAAACATACTGGTTTTTACATCTGCAGAACTGAAGAGATTTAAAGAAAAAGAAACAGATTTAGTGTTGGAATACCTAAAAATATTATATATATGTAAAATACGGTGTTAAAATTTATTTGCCCAAATCAGGTTACAAACAGTTTCTGCTTTGCTGTTCCATGAGGAACAATGAGGGATTATGATAGGTAAGAGCTGGCCAGTGATGCATAGGGTCCTTGTGCTTTTAATTTATGTATGGGGTGCTCAGAGTAAGACTATATTTACTGTCTCATGCAGCTGAGCACTAGGGGCTCAGCCCTGGGAATGAAAACATGTAGTTGAAATTACTGCACAGTTCTTTTTAGTGTAAAAGCTTTTCAGATTGTCTTTTTCTGTTCAGTGTTTGTACAATAGGGTCCTATTTGTGACTGGGTTCCCAGGTGCTATTGTAATGCAAATAATAGTTTTGTTGTTTGGGGTTTTTTTTATTGCACAGTGTGAGCTCCAGTGTTGCTTCAGGAGTAAATATTTAAGTACCTTTAATATTGAACATTTGCTGAATGCCTTGGTACTGCTGCTATAACTATTTAGTTTATTTGTGGAATAATGTTAGTCTTGAGGGGAAAAAGCCTGTTCTTGAGATCATGTTCGGGGTGCTCAGTACTATTCTGAGTAGGCTGAACAAGAATTACAGCAGGTGATTTCAGCACTAAGGTGAAATTATATTGGAATATTGCTCCTATGGGGGCAGAGGTGTACTGCCAATCAGCATTAAGGTGACTTTTTCTCAGGGAGCACGGCTGCTCTGTGGAAATGCACAGTGCTGCTCTGTGTGAGCTGGGCACTGCAAATTACTGAAGTAGAAGAGCAACTCCTGTAGCTTTTAGCATTGCAGGTGCTGCAGACACAAAGCATAGGCACACAAGGATAATGCTGAAATCTAGGTATTTCCATGCTGTTTGGCTCACAGGCTAGGTGTCCTGTGGCTCCTGCAGCACTCAGGGTCCTCCAGCTGCACAGTGATGCTGGTGCTGGGGGGATCCTGGCTCTTGTTGCAGCTTAGCCACTGTTCACCTGGGCAAGAACATGGATTTCTTGCTTTAAAATACTTTAAAAACAGAAAGATATTTATATGATCTATGATTGTTTCTGCTTGTTCTTTTTAATATGAGTGAGATGGATTTCAGTCTGGCTTGGGCATGAAAAGCAGTATTTTTCTGATGGGGGCTGTGCATTCAAAACTCCCATGAGTTGAGGCTGTTACCAGCACATTGTTCTTTGCTTATTGAGAAACTCCCAAGCAAGAAGAAACTGGCCATTGTTCAGGTGTTATCTGCTGGCAGCTGTAAATCCAGCCCTTCAGCTGGCCCTTCAGAGCCAGCACGGCACTGTGTGCCCTTGCTCTGTGTATCCCGAGGCAGCCCCTGCCCCTGTTGGGTGCAGCCTCTAGGAGAGGTGGGCAGGTGCTGCTCATAAGGCAGTGATGCCTGGAAGAGCTGGAAGAGAGGCTGGATGGAGTTAAGGAGAATAAAGGACATTTATTGAGGCCTTCAAAGGCCACACCAAGACAGCAGCAGTGTTATAAATCAGGCTCTGCCTGGATGGCTCCAAAATGGAGGCAAAGGGACTGGGCCCAGCCCCAGATCTCACATTTTTATGTTTGGGTCCATTTGCACAGAGGAGTCCCACTTGCCTGCCCTCTTCCTTCTATGTTGTTTTTACTTTGAGCCTGAAGTTTGGAAAAAATGTCCTTGAGTCCCAATTGGAGCAGGATTGTTGTGTCTTCATCACCCTGTGAAAGGATCTCAGCAACCCTGAACAAGAACCACACACCATTGTAGAATAGAAAACCTAAAACCCCAAAAGCCCTCTTGGGTTTTCTAGTCTGCATTCATACCAATGCAGAACAGAAAACCCAGAAGCCAAGTCTTGGAGGTGTGGTATGTGCTCAGGGTCTGGGGACAGCGTGGTACCTGCAGGCCAGGAGGCCAAGCTGGCAGTGTCTTTGTTCACCTCTGTGACCTGAGCTGCTTCTGGTGCTGGGCAGCACCATGGGAGAGCATCCTGTGATAGATCAGCACCTGTGCACCAGATCTATCACACAGCTCTGGAGTACCCTCCCCGTGACAGGGATCTCTGCCACAGCTGAGTGAGTTGAGACATTTGGGAGCTAAGGCCAAGGGGTTGTTTTGTGCATTCTGGGCCAATCCCCCGCATTAATGTGCTGCAGAGTTTAGTGTGGAGAGGCTGGCAGGCTCCTTTCCTCACCACCACTAAATACATGGATCAAACACATTTCTTTAAAGGTAAAGAGCTAAAAAAAA
>VWYI01030868.1:10225-89798 GCA_013399455.1 Anthoscopus minutus | reverse complement strand
CAAAATTAAGTATTGTGCAGCTTTGTAACTTATCTGATAAAACAGCACAGCACTTCTTTAAACAGATGGAAAGAAAAAAATTGTTAGGATGCAACCACTGAAATAAAGTAGAAAAATTGAGAAAAGTAACAGCACATTTTACAACCAAAAAATAAAGTGGAACAGAGGGTAACTCTAAATGTCCTTCACATCCAGCTTGGCTCTGAATGCACAGCTAGGTTCTAAAAATGTGCTTATAAACAACTATTTTTAGATATTGCCTAAACATTTAGAATTGAAGGCTTTCTGAGCAGGAAATGCTGGGAGGTCATTCCCTGGGCTTTCAAGATACTAATAAGAAACACATGGAAAGGATGTAAAATAATTCCTACACTGTTTGAAGCAAAAGATTAAATACTGGTATGTGCCAGTATATAGAAGCTATATGTATGGATAACTCCCAAATCAAGGGGTAAAGTAATAAGCGAAAAGATAGACAAACTAGCAATTTGATTCAGACAAGGTTCCACGATTCTGATGCTTTTAAAAAGATTATCCAAATCTGTCTCAACTTCCTAATGTCTTTCTTTTTTCCTCTGCTTGTCTTTACTCATATTCAACTTTTTCCATTCATTTTTCGGGGTTCAGATAATCCACCACTGACCAAACTTCCAAAAAAATTTAACAGGCTTCCAAATGCTAATGTTCCATCCTCCATAGTGAAGACACATAATTTAGTCATCTTATTTCATACCTAATTTGCAGGTTAAAATTTCATCAACAGATAAAGATGCCATTTTCTCTCCACTAATTCCTGATACACTTTGTGTCCTGAAATTTTAACATGGTAGCATTTGTTAGTTTTTCAGGTTTTAATCTGTCCCAGAAAACCTGTCATAATTCTTATTGCTGAATTATTGCACTGCTGAACCAAGAGATCATGACATGAGTTTTGGAGTAAAAATGTGCAACTTCATCTTTTTCCCTTCTCTCTGAAGCTGTTTTTATCCTCTCTGGATAGATAGCGTAGCAATGCTATGTAGTCAGGGTACAGATGACTGAGGTTTTTATCATTCCATAAGGTTTTAATTATTCTTCCACAGAATTTTGCCATTCCCCTCGGTTCCTCGTGAAACTGCTCCACTCAATGCAGGAATGTTGGTGGTTTCACATCATGACTTCAAATGAAATGGAACAATCAGCTAGAGAAAATGTGCACTTGAAAAGACAGAACAGATACATTTGAACTTATAGATTCTTCCCAACATGCCTGAACATTTCTCCTCAGCCTGAATGTGTCAATATATGTGCAGATAGCATGTAAAGGAGTGGAAGGAGGGGGAGCACGAAAGGGGTAAAGTTGATGTGAAATAACAAAATTTATCCAAATAAGCTCATTTCTCTTACTTTCTCTTCAAGCTAAGCATGTAACTTCTTATAAGAGTCCAATATATACTGAACTAGCCTGAAGAAATGTTCATTTAGTGTCAGTCCTGCAAGAACAGGAATGCCTACCTTGGAAGTCTGAGCACTCAGTGACAGAAAGCATTAATCATCCTACAGGATCAGTGTAATGTGAATCTACCTATTTTCTACTTCTAATTAAAAAAATGAAACTTAAACAACCTTAAAATATTAATATTAGCACCTTTTAGCTCTCTGTTACTATTGACATTACTCTAAGCACTTAAAATATAAGATATATAGTTAAAACCCTTTAGAACTATGGAAGTTCTATAAATAAATTTATAATATTCATATCATTGACCTTTTTTCCAATGGTATACATTGAGATTTACTAATTGTTTATGTATTATTGCATTACATAGTCCTATCAGGGCCTTCTAATAGCACTGAGAAAATTCAATTCAAGGTATGTTGCCCAGGAACAAATGATGCAGTCTTAGATTGTTTAAAGAATAGTTAAAAGTAAAGGAAAGGAAAAAACCCCAAACCTTCTTTCCATAAGCCCTTGGTAGGTGTTAATAGGTTTTGCAGTTGCTGTCTTCTATTGCTGTGGAAAAAATATTTAAGACCCTCTTTCACTTGAGCTTTACAAAAGCAGCCATTAAGAAGAGAGAAGAAAAAGAAAGAAAGAAGTCAGAATCACAGCTAAAGTTGAAAAGCAAAGGGGGGGATAAGAAGAAGACATGCATAAGGCATAAGAGAAATAAAAATAAATGAAAGTGTAAAAATAAATAGAAATTCTTTCAAGTTTAAGAAAGTCAAAGCCTCTGAGAGTACAAAAGAAGTTATAAAAGTGTCTGAAAAGAAAACTATAAAACCCAATTCCTCCACCTCAAATATAATTATGAAAATATGCGTGAAATTAGGTAAGGTTCATTACATGAAGTGTCTAACCATGGAGAAGTGTTGTCCTGTTTTTGTAAGAGCAGTTCCTTTCTGAATCTTCTTTCCTTTTCTTTGTTTCTTGCTTTTCCTTGATTATCAACAGCAAATAAGACATGTATAATTGGGAAGCGTTGCATAAAGGAAGACCTAAATCCATCCTGACAATTTCTGTCCTGAATTCTTTTCCATGCTGGGCCATTCTTGAGTTTGTGCACTCCTTAGACATTCATATACAAGTGAGCAAGGGTCTTCAGACTCATATAGTAAATGTCAAATTCTTCCATGCTAAAGAAATGGAAATACAGTGTTCTGCTTCTGAAGGAATAGGGCTGAGGGCTAAGTACCACATTTTATTTCAGATACTGACATTTTCCCAGGATGTCAGATGTCTCAAAGAGTCATCAGTTCTGACTGGTTACTGAAGAGACAGTTGTGAAGATATTCAAAGCCTTTCAATAGAAAGGCATTCCTTCTCTGTCATCAAGTAAGATTTAGAAGCAATTTGGTCTGCATAGATACTTCTGTCCATTGACGTCCTGGGATAAGACAAACCCTATTTCCTCTCAGAAATATATTTGAAATATGAATTCCCCATTGAAGAGAAGCTTGTACAGACTTACAATTGAAACAGTTCTTGACAGTCTGAAAGGCCTTTTCAGAGACTTGAAACATTGTAAAGGGAAATGGATTCTTAGTTAGATGTATTAGCAAGCCTTCCTCAAAGAAACCTGACTCAAAAATTTCCTGTGGAGAACTCTCAGAAGAACTGCAAACAGAATAGATTATTTCTACTCCAGGGGTAAAGAAAGGCCTGATCTGTAAAATATTTCAAGTGATGAAGATCCTGATATTTGTGTCTGTTATTAGTTAAATTATTAATTAAGTAGATAATTTAGAATCATCCCCTGGCATGTAAGTTTTTCTGCTGACAGTGGTCCAGTTCCAAAGAACAGTACTTCTGTGGATGCCAGATGCCTGCTTAACCTGCTTGCGGAAATGTATTGACCTAGGACAAAGAAAAAATATATGTTTTTCTGTGAATCTATCACAGCCAGGCAAGGTTTCCTATACATATATGGTGACTCAGGTCTAGCCTAAGGCATCATAGGTAGAAACATTAGAGCCATGACACCAGGGGCAAGAAAGCTATCTTACTGTGCTGACATGCCTGCTTTTCTCAGCTTGCTCATTAACAGGACACCAATTTCATTCTGCTTCCTGATTCTGGAGTTCACTTGCTCAGAATTAATCTGCATCCTGTGTAAACTTGTGCAGCTTATGATCAGATGTCCGATTTTTGTTCGGAAGTTGAGGTAAACCCTGGGCCATTTCATTTAGGGATACAGACAATAGGGCACTTTGAGTACCTACTTGTGGTTTTGCTCTTACATACTTTGCTTTTTCTCAAAAGCCAACACTATTTCTTGATTTTCTGTCTGTCTAGCATCTTCTCATATTTCACCTTCTCATATTGTAGCCTCAAACCCCTCCAGAGGAGAATTAGTGCAAACTCTCCCCTACTGTCAATGGATACTTACACAGTCACAGAACAAATCAAATTCTGGGAGAAGCATAAAAATGAAAATAGGAAAGTGAAGTAGGAAGTGTTCCTGAAATAGGAAGTGTTGAGCAGTTTGTGAGCCGCATGCAGGTGGTGAGAGATGTTTCCCAGCACAACATGATGTAAGCATTGCCAGCCTATAAGAATTAATGCAAGGAAAACTGAACCTACAACAAAAGTCACTTTTCCTCCCTTAATAACTTGAACACTTAGATTGTGAAGCATAATCCTTCACAAACTCTCAGACCTGAACTTTGGCACAGCAGAATGTCCTTTTCATTGTTAGTTATCTGCCAAACTGGAAGCTGGGCAGAGGGAAATTGGAGAAAAGCTGAACTGAGGCATGTTATTTGAGAACTGCCCTAGTTTCTACCTGTGTTTCCACTGAGGCAGTTCACAGGGTTCTGCTACAGTTCTGCCAAAGGAAAAACAGATGTGTTTTCAACTTGCAGTCTATATGGTCATCACCTTCTCATGCCCTTAATTGGAAAGCCTCTTGCCAGAAAATTAAAAAACTCTAAAAATTTTTCTCTGCTGCAAAAGTATAATGCTTAAACCATGTACACTAATGAGGCTTGATGTACACTAGCAGAGGCCCTGGTAAGCAATTAATGGTGAGACAAAGAGAAAGACCCCTCATATGTATTAATTTACTAATAGTCCTATTAGGTCCATGGACACTTTACTAAAAACTGTGAATTGAACAGTAGGCTCTGTGACCCAATTGTAAAAAAATAGATATAACACGTGCATTTACATGACTTCTAATTGTGTTAACCCTTAAGAGCCCTCAGGGCAACTGGAACTGAAATTGCACATCAAGTTGAAGCCTTACCTGCTGCATTCTTTCTCTCTTCAATATATTTCTGCCTCTCTTATGGAAGGTGATTTAGAAATGCAGAAATAACTCCAGGAATTTAAATTGGATATCAAAAGCCCAATAATCCTCTTGCTTCTTTAACTAAATTAAACATTTGATAAATTTTGTAAAAGAATATATTATATTCCTATAATGCTCCTATAATGTCAGATAATAGTATATAGCTGCAGTTAATTTGCCAGATTTGAATTGCATAAGGCACATATGAAATGAAAACTCCTGTTGAAATCAGTGCAAGTTTTATTTCAGAAGGACTTGCTGGGATTCAAATCTCTTAAGAGATTGAGTCTAAAGATTTGGTTTCAAAACCCTCTTCACTCTTCAGATCATGTTTCACTTTTTCTGAGTAAGGTTGAGACAGATAGTATTCAACACATAGCACTTGTGTGCCAAAAGATAACTAACACCATGGAGAAAATAAGTAGCTAGAGCAAAAGGAGTTATAGGCTAAGTAGAAAAAGAAATAATGATGTTCTAGAAGCATGATTCTGAATAAAGTGCTCTCAGCAGAATATCGAAACAAAAACAATGAAAGTAAAACAACAACCAACAAAACCAAGCTAAGAAAGTTTTGTTCTGGGGAAGATTGTGGGTTGTTTTTTTCTGATTTATTTCTATTTTGGGTTTTTTTTCCCAAATTATTGACAAATATTTGATACCTTTTAATTTTTTCCTCATTCATCACTCACGATTCCTGCAAACAAAAAAAATTCTTACTAATCCCCTGGTCCAGCACTCAGAACTGCAAAGCTGTGATGTTTACTAGGCATAGATTCAGGTAGGCCTCAAATCACAGGTCTTCTTTTCTACTTTTAGTTTTCTCAGAGGGGATGAATGACCTTTCCAAGATTTCAGTGACAGTATATCCCTAACCAAGCTGAAAGCAGAGCAGCCCTTGGATCTGCTAACCTATACATCCAAATTTGGCCTTTTTCAAGTCCACACCTACTTTGGTGGCTTGTTATATAGTATATTATTGCCTGATCTTGTGGAATATCAGACATGGCAGTATTTTCAAAGTACCAACAATACAACAGGAACTAACTAAACTACTGAGCTCAGAATTGGATTTGGGTTTTGGAAATCAACATGCACTGCTGCAAGAGCTTAGATACTGGCCAGATAAAGAGATTATGGGGTCCTTGTCTTGCGAGAAAGGGTCATGTTTACTGATTACCAATAATATGTCACAGAATCACTGAAGCTGCATAGGATCTCATGAGGTCCTGTAGTCCAATATGTCTGCTCAAGTGAAAGTGGTTAGGGACTTGCTGTGCCAATTAAATACCCACAACTCTATGGGCCCTGATGGGATACACCCCAAAATAATCAGGAAACTGGCAAAAGAACTTGCAGTCCTAGTTAAATGAATAAGTTCCAGCTGACTGGAAATTAGCAAACATGATGTCCATATACAAGACGGGTCAGAAGGATGATCCAAGGAATAACAGGCTTGTCAGCCTACCCTTGGTTCTGGGCAAGGTTATGGAAAGGTCACCCTGACTGCCATTACACAGCATATACAGGACAACCATGGGATCAAGCCCAGCTAACATAGATTTATGAAAGGAAGGCCCATCTTTTCCTTGCCCTTCCTGCAGTATTTTTCTCAGTGCTCAGATGAAAAATTTCAGCTCCAGTACAGTTTTTATACAGATTTTGAGGAAGCTGTAGTAGATCAGTAAGAAACTGTGGAGAGGAAATTGAGTTACCCCAAAGGGTATGATGATAACTTTCTCTATGACCTTCTATAATGCTAAATTCCTTGCACTCCAGAAATTTTCACAGAAAGAAAAAATTGAGAAGGGCACACTCTGGATTTTGCTGTCTTCATGGGGTAGTAACTAACTCATTTAGGAGCTTTCTTTTCTATCTCTGCAAAATACCAAAAGCAGTGAAAGAAATACAGATTTTGAATTGCAACCCATGCCATACATTTTCTTTTCATCCTTAAAGTAATCTATATTCAGCACAAAACTCTGGAGATAATTAAATCCTTCAGTACAGTTTTCAGGAATAGTTGTCCTAGCATTCTGGCCAGAAGAACTTCAATTGACTCTGCTTGGTGGATTCATCTCAATATTATTTTATTATGCAACTACAAATGCAAATATTCTGACACAGAAAAAATGTGGGTGTAGAATAAAATGCCAGGCCAGGCTAAGTTTTTTGTGAAACCTATTCTCTAGAAAAAGGGGAAAAATGGGGACAATTGGATCTCCATGCAGAATTATGCACTACGGCACATAGGAAAATATCAATTTAGGAAACATAGGAACTATGCAGAACAAGAAGGAAAATTGTAAAATGGGTAAGGATCTGGGTGAGGTGAAGGTTGTGTTAGAAACTGGGGCTAGGGGGCATTTCTGATTTGATTCTTCAAGGATCACTCTTGTGAACAATCATTAAGCATCTTGACAGAAAAAGTAAAGTATGTTGATAGATTTCCTGCTGATGCCAATACAAGGTGCTGTAAATACTGTAAATTCAAGAAGGAGCAAGGCAAAAGGATCATTTTAGGTTATAAAATCATAAGTTATAAAAAAATGGATAAAATGCTGTAGAAAACATCATAAGGTCATGCAGTAAGGGACTAGTAATAGCTCCTTGTTTATAAGTGACTTTTTCAGTGAGAAATAACAGAAATACACAGATGTCTATTAACAAGCCATCAATCCAGGGAAGCTATAGAGAAAAATGTAGTTCACTGCCTCAAGAAAGACTTTTTAATGAAAATCAGGAACGTCTATGTCATGTAAGAAATACTGCTGTTCCCCTGGCTGCAATGCTTTATGTTTCTTGTAAAAAACCATGGAATCATGTTGGGCACAGTGGTTCTCCCATCCTCCCCTAAAGGGAAGACAGCCTTTAAGAACTACCTGTCCAGCATGCTTCTCAATTAATGTTAATTCTGTGTTTGTTGTTGGTTATACCGTTTGACCTGCCCTGACCCGATGGAGATTAAAGGTGGGGTCCTGGTATCCTCTTTGGTTTTTGTATCAGAAATTTCTTTGAGGACAGAGCTGCAATTAAACCTCAGAAAGAAGTTAGACGTGAAACTCTGTCTCTTTCTTTCATTCACTTTAAGAGTTATTTTCACTCAAACAGCTTTGTCCAAGGCTCGAGCTGATTACCTCTAACACAGCTGAAGAGGTTCAGGGTCCCAGCCCTCACCACCTCCCAGATAAGCATTAGAATCACAGAATGGTTTGGGTTGGAAGTGCCCTCAATGACCATCTAATTCCAACCCCCATGCAGGAACACTTTCAGTAAAGCAGATTGCTCAAAGCACCTTCCAACCTGCCCTTAAACACTTACAGGAATGGGGGCTCACTGCAGGAGTCATTGAAACATGAGATTTTTGTCAATAAGGTGTCTTACCATCTTCCAAAGACCATAGCTTTAGCATAGTTTGGGTGGTGAATCTAATGAATGCTAAATAAAAAAATCTTACCTTTCATATTCATGAAATCATTGAAACAAGGTATTTTTGTCAATAAGGCATCTTACCATGTTGCAAAGACCATAGCTTTAGCATAGTTTGGGTGGTGAATCTAATGAATGCTAAATAATAAAATCTTATTCATGGTGCTACACTCAGCAAAACTATTCATCTTCAGGAATTTCCCTGTGCACGTAACATCATAGAGAGATACTTATTATATGGCATTCTATTAGTACAAGAAAAAATTGCTATTTACTGGCCACTAATGCAAGTAACAATTAGGAACAAAAAATATTATCTCAGAGTAGAAAAGTGATACTCTGTTCTGATAGCATCATCCCTATATCAACAGGGAAAACAATTCTTAGGACAAATTACCTTGCAATTAGAGAAACATAGAATTACTTCTCCAAATGAATTTCTAATTAAATTTTATAGTCCATACTACTACACTAGCCAAACACAGAGTTTTTACTCGCAAGCATCTACTACTACCTGTTTTTCCCCGATGTAGTATTTATTAATTCTAATTCAAGACTATAAAACAAAATAAAGTATTTCTATTTCCACCTTTTATTAGCAGAATCATACAAATAAATCACAAAACAATTTTTATCAAGCAATTTTGATTCTGTAGAGCAATGTTTTGACATCCTTGAATGCAATTAGTGCTAAGCTGTGAAGCAACAAATGGATAGTACTAGACACAACAAAAAAAAGGTGGTCTTAGCCAGTGTATTGGAGTGTCTAAGAAAAATAATATTTATGAAGCTTATATCTTCACAGGGTAATGAGTCCTGGTTTTTAAGAAACTAAACGAAATTTTCTGCATTGCCTGTAATCTTAAGAGATATATTTTCACATCCGCCTGTAGCTCAGGAAAATTAATTAGTTGAATTGACACTTCTAGGATATGATTTTGTGGTTCTTGGCATTCTAGACATTTAAACCTGATGCAAATGCCTTATATCTGGCTTATCTATTGCCTTGCATTTTTAATTACTTTCTTGCACCCATTAAAATGAGTGGCTCATTAGGGACTATGTAAAATGTGACACTCCATTTGAAATGAATGGCAAAATGATACATTTTTAAAGCCCATTATTATTTCCTGCTCTAGTCATAAATGGACCACACATTTAAATAACTGGTATATTTTTATAAAAATCAATGTCTGTCCTCAGCCCAATATTAAAAGTGGGCAGTTAATAATGATTTTTTTTTCACGTCATTTTATTTTTAGTACATTTTTCCAGTTCAGATGTCTGAAAACACCAACAGGACTATTATTAATGTGCTTTATACCAACAGTAGATAACACATTCAGAAACAGGCATTTGATTAGTCATTAATGAGAACCAGCTCCTACCAGTCTTAATCTTTGAAGTCTAAAGGTTCTGTGAAGTTTAAAAAAGGAGAGAGACTTCTCAAAATCATTAAATGTGAATGAATGTTTTTATCTTGCCAAGCATTTAAGGCCATGTTAGGTGTTACTATGTGAGTGACATTATCAAGTCTAGAAGAACCTATTAATGTGTGTAATTAATGTTTAAAAATACAGAATCTGAGCCCAGATGTAGAGAACACCTATGCGCTTTCCCCATGACAAATTCTACTGTTAACATTTCAAGATTTTTTAAAAATGGTTTTCAACTGAAAAAACCCTCACTCTTTTTGGTTAAGCTTTAATTTCTTTATCCACTATATTCCACTGGGTTACATACATGAGTGAAAGTTTCTACACATCATAGAACAGTAAAAATCTAATATGATCTATACTTTCACCAATCTTTTTTGCTGTAAATGATTAATTTTCCCTATATTTTAAACTGCACCTAAAAAAAAGTTTTCCATTTTTTATATGCTATTACATTTGTAGGTATTTTAGCAACAGGAGTTGTTTTAGATTACAAAATCTGACTTTAACCTTCTTGAGCAATACTCCTTTCTAAATATTTTTAATAGATGAAGAGAAATAAATGAAATTTCATTGAAATAAATGGCCTTTAAGACAGAAATCATAATAAGCATTCTTTAGAATAGGATCACACATGATCTGAAGATACTTTTCCATGTTATTGACACTGCTATTTACTTTCTTCCTCCATCCATATTTAATTGTCTCAGAGTTTGAATATGCGTCTGAAGAAAAATGAAGAATTTAACTCCTTTCTGGGGCAGCTCATTCTTTCAAAACTTGTTTTAAATGTGATGCTTTAGGAAAATTTGTGAGAACCAAGAATTTGTTGACCTCTGCCAAAATGAGTAGTATAGAAAAGGAAAAAATGGGGAGGTAACAGAGATCCAGGCAAAAGTAAAATTACTGAAGAATTCTTTATATACCTTATTGCCAATTCATCCTGTTGTGGAGACTATAGCCTTGTTCCACTCTGGCAGAGCACCCTACTATCCACACATTGTTCTTTGGTCATTATCCAAACCCAGCTGATGGATTTGGGAGCCTCTCCGGGGGACTGAGTGCACTTTGGATTGCAGCATAAAAACACCAGTCAGACAATGTTAAAGTCTTGCTGAATAAGGCATTGCCTTCATAAATAAACTTGTGACTGAAATTCCAGATGTTAATGAACCATTCTCTTATACTTCAAGATAGTAAGAATATAGCTTGTCCTCTCATATATTTAACATTTGAAGCATTTTGTCATTTAATTTTATTTATGTGAAGAACTGAGGCTCAATAATAAATAAAGTATTATCATTTAAAGTAATTTTATTTATTTATATAATAAATAAATAGATAAATAAAAGCATTTCTGAAAAATGAGAATAGTTAGATCCTACATGGACTCAGCAAATAAATTGTATTCTTTAAACAGGGAGACATGAGGGGAGGGAAATGCTGATTCATTAAATACCCAAGTGATTTAGGAGAAAAGGTCTTATTTTTTGAATGAGACAAAGCCAATAAGAGACAGTTTTAAAGCTATTATTGATAGTTACAGAAATAAAAACAAACTTTCAAGGTGTGAAAAAAGTCAGTAAATTAGCTCATGGTGTAAGTAGGACACCATAAATAAATATATAATTTAAGTCACACTAGACTATAGAGGAGGATAGATGGAATTTCCAAAAATATTTAGCACTACTTGATTATGCTCACTTATCAATAAAAAAACCTTGCTGGCTGTGGTAAAAATCATGCTGTTCACCACTTAGATCTTCTAAAAATCCTCATCCTTAGATGTCAGAAATGCATTTGCCTTAAAATGCAGACCATACACCTGGAAAAAATTCTCTCTCTTATTTTTATTTTATGCAATTTTTCTGTGAATACACTTATTGATTACAGTGAAGAACTATCTTTGATATCATATCTGCAAGCAGTAAACTGAAAATACATCTCTATGTTTGTGATCTATTTCTAGAATAGGAAGGATAGAGTGAAATCTGATCAAGCTATTTGTAATTCTGTAATTGTTGCTTTATTGTTGAAATATGGAACAGAGAACCCAGGAGATTATTAAACATTTGGATTTGGCACATTCCTGTTAACTTTAGACAACCAGACAGAACTAGTGCAAGCAAGTGGTAAAATCTTAGGCAATTTTTAATTACCTGAAAATCATTTACCATCACATAGTTAAAGGAGAATCAGTGTTCTTTCTCTTGGGTTATTACAGAAGATTTTTCACTTGTAGAAGCTGACACTTCTGTCACAGTGCTACACTGCCACAGTGCTGTCCTGGGAAATATAGAAAGGTCTTTTGTATAATCTTTTCACTTTTTCTTTTCTTTGAGTGAGTTACTTGTCATATAGTAACTTCCTTTGATATCATGCAAAACACTGCGTTGGAGCTTTTTTATGTAACAAAAAAAAAAATATCCCCTTTTTCATTCACCAAGCCCAACATGTGTTTTCACAGTGGTTCAGCTGGCCCATGCCTTGGGGTTAGACAATCTCCCCGTTACCCAAACGTTGCGGTGTGTTACGCAATTTCCACGTGCGTCCTGGAGCTTCCGCAAGCCCGGCATGGTCTCCACGGGGTTTTTGAACTGCACCTGGAGAATTCCAGTGGGGCAGCAAGCGATAGGGCTACATGGGCATCAATCTGCCTTTTCCCACAGCCCCTCTCCCTGGATTGGTAAACTGGCTAGTCCCTTCCCCTTGCTCCACCCCCCAGGGGTAAAAAGGATGGGGGGCGGAGCAGGAAACTCCCGGGTTTCCTGGAGTCCGCATGGGCTCTCGTGGAGTGGAATAAAATCGGAACCTGAAACCCAGAACGGACTTTGCATCTTGCCTTCGCCTCGTCCAGTTTCTGCAAAGAGGAACACTCAGGAGGTAAAAGGAATGGCTTTTCAATCTTGCAAGGGGAAGTCCTCACTCGCTGCAGCCCCGACCGAACCATGCCCGGACTTGCCCTGTGACACGTGGACCCGGGTTAGCGTCACAAGAGGTATCTCTGCAGAAATTGCAGCTGCTGCCTTTTCAGTCGCTGAGGAAGCCGAAAGACCAGAGCAAAGCTCCCGGGGACAGTGGGGACCCCAACACCCAAAAATTCCAACCCCAGAAAATTTCCAGGCTTACTGCTTTCTTCAGACAGGCTGTCTTTAATGGAGAGTGAAAGGAGGAGGTCACATCCTGTTCCAAGAGGGAAAAGGAAGCTTGTATAGTATGTTCTTTTTCACAGCAAAAGTCTCCCATCATCTAACTTGTGCAAGCTGATTGCATAGTACGAATGAGTCCAGACCTTTTATCTTAGCTTATAACCGAACTAGATGTAGACAGATCAATAGTTCCTCCAAAAGAAACAACAAAGTATTCTGAAAGCATAAATATTGTTTAAATAGCACTCCATTTACTTGTCTTAATATTTGTCTTGTCTCTACATACTAGACCATGCTACTACAGGCGGTTGTCAACTTTATTTCTTCCACTTTATTGTACAGTCATGAATTTTATCAGATATGTGACTTTAAACAATTCTATATGCCATTATTTCAAAGGTAGGTGAATGCAAACTAAATATAAAATCATGAGCGTACTATTAGCTATACTTGTCTTATTTAGCAACAAAAGGGATGGATTTGAGTGGCTTGCACCTTGCACTACAATCCTACCTTTCTTTTTTTTTTTTTTTTTGGTAGGAATTCTATTTATTCTCTAGAATAAATCTATATACTGTTGTCTTAGGTTACAATGTGAGATGTAACCCAAAATATGTATTCTATTGCCATCTGCTAAAACCAGGTGTTCTTTATCTCTTCCATGACCCATCCTCCCTCCAGGCAGATATCTTCTGTTAATTGGCCATCAAAGTCTGACTGTATGATGGATAATATTACATCATCCCATTGTGAGATGTTGCACACAGTGGGAGGAGACAAGCATTCCTGCCTGGATATGAGTTTTGGAATATCACAAGCAGCCTTTTTTCCACTGGATTCCCAGAGGAAGACCTTTTACACCACCACTGGACCTTCAGAGGAAAGCTATACCCTTCTACAGGATCATTGCCTCAACAGAACCACATCTGTCACTCCAGGAGGACTGCAGCCACCATTTAATCAAACTGCTACCAACACCCTGACCAACAGGGTATCAGGTTGAATTCTGACTCTATCAGTGTGTTTGTATTATATTTATTTACATTTCCCTGTTAAATTGTAGTTCTGACTTGGAGTTTCTCACTGTTTTGCTTTCAAACTAGTACAACTAGTTTGAACTTTCAGGACAGTATTTTTAAATGCAGCTTGCACTAGTCCAGTGCAAACCTGACACAGAGCTAAAACCAGCTAGTTGCAATGATTAAATCTGAATTGGATTAGACTAGTGACAACTAACCTTGATAATTCTGGCTTCATCATTAAGTATTTTATAACTGAATTGTCATGTCTGTACTAATTTTTATTTTTGAGTTCAGCAAAAATCAAGAACCATAGAAAGAGAGAGATAGCAAACAAAATGGAAAACTATGTGAATCATGATTAAGAGAATAAGTGATTTCTCAAAGAAAATTCCTAACAACAATGAAAATTCATTCTGATATTCCTGGAATACTTTACCCCCACCTATAGATTTTATTCATGGATATTCCACAATCATATATTTTAACTGAGGACCCACTTCACATATCAAAATAAGAGAACTGTCAAGTGCATTCCTAAAGTCAAGTGGCAAATGAGCTTAAATTCAGGCTTGGACAAAATGAAATGCAGAAGACAGACTCCTGACATTTTGCAAATCCAGGTTAAGTATGCTAATTTGATCAAAATAATTAACACATTAAATTTATATCCCCAATCGAGCCTGAACAGAATCTCTGCTGAGAGCAAAGTTAGTCAGGTAATCAGTGGGAAAAGAGGAAAACGGATGAAAGGATGGCTGACTGGAGAGTCCATCAGGGAAAACTAATCTTCCTTTGGCATAAATATAACTGTTAACAGGAGCTTGCCTAGCCAGAGAAAAGCAAAGCCTTTTTCCCCACACTGTCTGCAAAATGCAGGAAGATTATGAGGAATAACTAGGCAAGAACTTATCCTTTCCTGCTCTTTCTGCAGTTGCAGTTTTCCTGCCTTATCATTCAACTGAAACTAAATTATTTATCTGGTGCAGAAAACCATGGCCTCACATTTTTCTCAGGTGTTTCTCAGGGTCCTGTTGTGGTCCAAGAGAGTCCATTCATCAGAGAGCTACTCTAAAATCTTTTCTTAGCTTTTCATAACTGTTACGCTGAAAATCTCCAACTGCTGCAACACTCATGCTAACAAGGTTCTATCTCCACTGTTCACTCAAGGAAACACCCAGATCTTGGCAGTTTCTGAGCTTATGACCTCTTCATTTTTATCCTAAAATCATGAAATTGTTCTGGTTCCAGTCCCCTGCTAGGATTAGAGGTATATTCCACTAGATCAGATTGTTCAGACTCCCAGCCAGCTTGGACTTGAAAACATCCTGGGATTGGACAACCAAAATTTCTGTGGACAAGCTGCTTCAGTACTTCACCACCCTCACAGAGAAGAGTTTCTTCATAATATTTAATATAAACCTGCCTTCTTTCAGTTTAAAGAATGTGGTTCTTTCAGGTTCAAGCCAACAGTCAAGCACTATGGACCCTACTGTACACACCACTGTTGGCATGGTGAGGTGAGGGAGTGCGTCCAGGAAGGGCAGTGGAGCTGGAGAAGATTCTGGAGCACAAGTCTGAGGATGAGTGCCTGAGGGACCTGGGAGTGTTTTGCCTGGAGAAAATAAGACACAGACCTCATTGTTCTCCATAACTACCCAAAAGGTGAGGGTCAGCCCCTTATCCCAGGTAAAAAGTGACAGTCCAAGGAAATAATGGTTAGAGTCAAATGGTGCCAGTCATGACCTGTTATAGCTTAGCTTGCCAGCTATGATATCATATTTTCTGTGATCCTTCTGGGTCCCTTCTAACAGAACATTCTGTGAATCTGTGACTACCTACCCTTGAGAAAAGTGCCTCTCCAGCTCCTTTGTAGTCCCATTTCAGGTACTGAGTTGCCATGTCCAGAGCCGCTGACAGTACTAAATAATGTGCATTACTTCTACTTAAAAAACAGAAATTCTTTAGAAAAATATTACCTCAAAGAAAAAATATGTTCACTGACCCCTGACATCTCCAACCTAGCTATGGATAAACAGCAGCTGGAAAATTGAGCACAGTCTGTTCATCAGGTGCAAAGAAGCCTGTAGCTAAGTTCCTAAGAAACCAGTGAGGGCAACTGATAGAGGAGGCCACACGTGGCAAGAAGAATTGTACCTGCACAGGAGAAGAGTCACATATGAGAGAAAACTGGCCTCTAGTGAAAACTATTTATAGACGACAGCCCAAAAAAGACTGGCCATGCTACTCCCTGTAGTTCATGACTGCCTGACTTTCTCCTGAAGCTTTCTTCTTTGTTCTCATCTGACTTCTAAACGAGCAAGGTGAGTCCTAACACGGGTGGACAACCAGCCTGACTTTACTCTTTAATGCACAAAGCAAGTGCTCCAGGGTGCTGCCTGTTCCAAATTCAACATCTCATTTGTTATAAACTAGTAAAAAACTCCCCTGGGCATGCTGGACCCAAATAATTCTTTAAAACACTAAATGAATCAAGACAGCTTAATAGATAAAATAGTGTTTTTACTTGAGGTAAAAAGATGAAAATGGTTTGACATTTAGTCTCACGTGACCTTTATCAAGGACATTACAGAGCATACAGGTTTTGCTTTGACAACTCACTGTAGCCAGGAACCTTTGACTTTGATAAAGATCACACAGGTCTGAAATGTTGGATCATTTTCTGTTACCCTTATCTGGGAAAAAAAAAGGCATTCTTCTTAGTACAGTAATTTTTGATCTTATAAAAAATTTAAATAAATAAATTATTTTTTTTTTATAAAAAGTAATTTAGTTCCAGGAGGAATATTTTATTCTTTTATCCAGCACAGTCTTTTCTTTTGTGCCTTTTATTTATGAAAAGCTCTCTTCTCTGACCAAATATTACTGGATTCTGATTGGAGTGGATCATGTGAACTGAGGTCCACTGATGTGAGTAAACAGAAAGAAATGGTGAAGCAGAGTACAGACACCATGGTTCTTTTTCGTTTGTTTGTTTTTAAATAACTCATTTAACTAAATGGAAATGGGCAACATTTTTGTGTATAGTCACCCTGTTTTTAAGATAACTGGGCCCAACTGTAACACTCTTGCTTTCTTCTTGGAAGAATATAACATTGCATGAAGATAGAACAACAGGACAGATACAGGGAAGATGCTGAAGCTTGTACTTGAAGCCTCAGTAATTTTCAATTATGTTCTTCAAAGTGTTTCTAATCATTCTGCCTGTGAAAGCTGTATTTTCAAGCTTATGTTCAGATTTGCATTTTCAACATGTAAACTACACACATTCTAACAACTATTTCTAATTGCTCTCCCTTCAGTTTACCCAGACAGGCCACCTTGAAATCAATTACATGGGCAAGGAAAGAGTTTACTTTATTGTCTACAGAAGAAAATCCTGCCTGAAAATAATTCCTTTCTAGAACTGCCTAGAATTGTGCATTCTTCCCTTTAAAACTCATCTCAAGACCAACTTACAAAGTTTTGCTTACACAGGTTGCTGTACCATAGGAGAAATATTAACTGAGAGACAGGACTGCATCCAGTGTCTATTGTGACTGATGAAAGGTAAGTAAATGAATTCAGAGTTCCTCTTGTTTCCCGATCCTGTCCTTAGAGCAAACTGGCAAAAAGAAGAGATAACAAAGTAAAGTGGTCAGTTTCCCCTTGTAATAATGGCTACAGAAAAGAGGAAGAGAGGCAGGTGGGCTGTGACTATACATGGGATGCCGTGGATGGGACAGCACAGCCAACTTAGAGCAAAATCCTGCTATTGGTAATGGAGAAAAAAGTAGAAAACAGGATATAGCCTGTGTCTGTACTGCAACCTATTCCTAACATCTCAGGTCATTTATAGTGTCCACAGATCAGTTGTAGATGTAGCCCATGGTGACTTACTTTAAAAGCTCTGCAGAAGTTTTGTATTTGATATTAAAGGATCCTTCCTCTTATTAAACAATATACATATAAAAACAAACCTTTATTTTATGTCTACTTTTATGGATGTTTCCTTTACTGACCTCCTTTGATAATATCCTTCCAAATAAAAGTTTTTCTACTATTATTGTGATCTGTATTTGGCTGTGGTGGGCTCAATGAGCCACTACTGGAGACAGAGAACCAATCTGAAGGTAGCTCCACAGGTGTACCAGCACTAAAAAATAAAGTAATTTGGCCTTCAAATTTTTTAGGCTGAAGCACATGCTTAGACAAAAATCAGAAAAATCTGCAGAAGACTCCCTAACAAACGCATCTAAATTTAACTTCAAATTACTTCAAAATCATAGATCTCTTTTTGTCAAGAGATTCTGGACAATTCTGGGTCAGACTCACCCTGCGCTACCTCATCCCATATCCCATACCTCCGCTCTCCCAGTTATAATGAAAGGGTAATCTGCTACACCCTCATTACAGCAATTTGTTAGGAGTTGCTTAGAAATTAGTTTCAACTCTACTAACATTATTGCTGTAATTTCCAGGAGGAAAACATGATCTTTGTAAAGAGAAGAATCTAATATATGTGTTTTGTTTGTGGACAAGATTAAATTAAATCTAAAGTTAAGGTGCCTTCAGCCATCTTGTATCCTACTCATGAGAGCTCACTCTTTGTTTCTATGAAGCATAAACTTCCAAACTTACACATAAAAAATTGCAATCAGCTCCAGAAATAGCATGTTTAAGAAGAATGCTTTTAACTCAGGTTGTTTTGCTTCATAGAAAGAGATTCTATGACTGTATTTACACTAATTATATGAAGATTGTATTTTTTGACCAGAAAAATGTGTATTGCATTACATATGGTCATAACAAATACATTAAATTTTAGTAGTAGTAGTAGTAGTAGTAGTAGTAGTAGTGGTCGTATTAGTATTAGTATTAGTATTAGTATTAGCATTAGCATTAGCATTAGTATTAAAAAAATATTTGGACTAGTTCACCTTTGCTGCAGCACTTCTCTCTACATCTTCCAATGGAACTTTTGACATTCTGGTCTTTCATATTGCCAGAGACGGAAATAGTTCATGCTTCAAACATTGATATGAAGTTTTGCTCATTTTAACAAAAACTATATAAAGAAGCTACAACCAAAGAAGCCTCCCTGAAGATACCTGACTGGGACTTGGACTGAAAGTAAAACTGCTGAGATTGGATAAAGGGAAAACCCATTCTTCAATCACCTGAAACAAACAAGTAAACAAGGAAAAGAGTGTGAGCCAAAAGCAGCTGCCATGCTAAGAATCATCTTTGGCTTGCTTCGGGGTGGGGGAGGCCATAGCCCACAGACCCCTTTGCTGGGAGCAGGTTTGTACAGATCTCCTCCCCACTCAAGGTGGAGAGAGGAAGTTTCGGCGCGTTGTCACCTCTGCTCAGTGGCAGTGAACCCATCCTCCCTTACACAAACTGGCTGTGGAGCCCCCAGTCCTGGGAAGGCCACATCCATGGGAGATTCACGTGAAGGGCAGCTGAGGGGGTGCCTTAATCCATCAAAGGCCCCCCAAAGTGCCCCCCCAGAGTCATTCCTGATGCCTTGCACCACAGGACTGCACGTGATGCAACAAACCCAGAATCTGTTGTAAGAGACAATGGCAAACTTCCCCCCCATCCAGGGAGGTGTCTGTGTTTTCCTACCTGGCCTGAGAATATATTAGCCCATTGGATTCTGTGCTTTTTGGGGAACCTTCACCACCAAGAAGATCAATTGGAGAGGATCAACAGAGCATTGTTGGGATCTCCGGAGTGGTGATATTTTCCTTATTCTGTCTCTGTTGCTCTTTCTCTGTCGTTCCCCCCCCTGCCCCCCAGTTTTATACTTTGCACTCTCTCTCATATTTACTATCAAATAAAACCCATACTATTGTCACTGGCATATGGTCTCGTTTGCACCTTAAATCGGGCAGAGGGATTTCTAAGAACCTTAGTAACTGCATCTTAACATATATCTAAAGTTTGAAATTTTAACTCTACATAGTCTTGTCATGCCTGACCCTACTGACTCTTAAACCAAATAATGGGGGTTTTTTTTTGCTTCTCTGGGATGTTCAGGGAAAGAGGAATTCACAAAACTTCTTAGAAGATTTTAACAGAATTATATGTTTTAGTAAATCCTATCTGTAGCTGGCATGGCATTAGACGGGAAGCAAAAATATTCAGAAGCTGAGAAAGGAACAGAAGATCCTACGTGGATGCTCACTATGGAATACACAGCTCAGTCCTACTCCCACAACAGCAAGGACAAAAGTTTTTGCCATTTACTCTATAGAATTATTATTAATATTACTGTTATTACTATCCCCGGGGAGCAGCAAAAATAGCATCCCATTTTGCATCTGGCTTCCAGTTTTATATTAACAGAAATGTAGGACACATAGGAAGCAAAACAGGCCACACAAAAGTGGAACCAGTCAATTTGATTTTACAGGTTTGATGCATTGATTTTCTGTTTTCCTCAGCCTTGAGGAATGGTAGCCCTCAGAAAAAAGGTGCAGCTAAGTGAACCCATGTTGCCAGCTTGAGTGGTTAACAGAGGAGTAACAGGGCTATTGGGCACCTCATCATCGACTTCCCAGTTATGGCATCAAATGCCTGACATGTGACTCTCCCTTTAGCAGAAACTATTAATTGATCTCTCAACTTTCCTCAGAGCAATAACTGTATTTAAATGAGCTTTCACCAGTACAAGTCCAACATAAGATAATAAGCTAAAGTCACTGACATGCTGACAAAGTGAGCAGAGCATATAAAGAGCACACACATAAAATATGCATCAAGTTGAAGTACATATTCTGTTTTTTTCTAGTAAAAAACACCAATCTCCATACCCAGCTCTTTCTGCATAAGAGTCCCTACATTGGCACAGATTAATTAAGAAGAAAGGGAAAGGTTATATTTATGTGCAAACTGTACTCTAACAAAGAAACACTATCAATAATGTAGCAGTAAAATACTTGAAAGGAAATGGATTTTTGATGAACTCAGTTTTTCAACATCTTTCCTCAGATAAGAGAATAACACTTTTAAATTGTTATTCATGCTGATGGCTGCCACTTGTTAACGTTTTGCCCCGGGGAGAAAACACAGCTTAGCAGTACAAGGGCTCTATAATAAGCATCTTTATCTCCTTGGGATTCTTGTTATTTTTTTCCTCAGTACTGTAAACCACATACCACTTGGGCTGACTCACACAGACCTCGGGAGGAGGACACAGAAGAGAAGGCTGTTTCGTCATGAGAAGTTTGACATGGTGAAATTCCTCCTCCATTTCAGCAGCTCCAAAGCTGATTTGCACCCAGCTTGACCTGGCAGACATAACTCTTCTTTCACTCCTAATTTGTCTGCAGTTGACTCAGGTTCATAGCTGTTTGGAGTGCTCCAATGGCTTTCCTGGTTGGAGTTATAAAAAAGTCTGAGCCTAATCAAACATCAGTACAAGGGCAATATTGTAGGCGCTCCTTGAAAGTGGCTGAAAGAATGGGGCAGATGAGCTGGCAGAGCATTCCCGTGCTGCCAGCTTGGAGGATGTAGTATGTAGCCCTAGTTTGGGAGCCAAACAATCACCATATATTTGGATCCAAACTGGGGAGCAGAGAGGCCAGAATGATGCAGAGAATTCAGGTAATTATGTTACCTCTCAACAAAGACAGGGGGCTTTGAGGCTTGCAAGCATCACCTACATTCTTTGCCATTCCTTTTGAAAGCCCTACTTCAGCGAACTAGCTACAGGAGTCTTCCTCTTAAACACTCTTTAAGATTTGGTTCCCAAAAGGGCCTTTGTTCTTTGGTGACTTTGGATATACTGCCACTCTGAATTTGCTTCCATTTGTTTTAATACGATGAAGGCTTTTAGCCTGCTCAGTTAAAGAAAATTAGAAGGCACTCCCAAACTGTATATATATTCCATGGACTTACAACACGTAACGGAGTACACTTCAGAGAGCCTTCATTTCAGCACTGGAACAGGTTACCGAGAGAAGCTGTGGATGTCCCCTCAACAGAAGTGTTCAAGGCCAGGCTGGATGGAGATTTGAGCAACCTGGTCTAAGTGGAAGGTTTCCCTGGTGAGGGAGGTGTTGGAACTGGACAATTATTAAGGTCCTTTCCAATGCAAACAATTCTGTGATTCTTTGACCCTGTGATCTAGTTTAGATCCAGCAAATCTCTGCAGATCAGCCAAGTGATCAGCATAAGAAAAAGTAGAATCAGAAAGCTCAGAAACAACTGCAAGCACCATGTTAAACATTTGCACTCAGACTCAACTGGTTTGAGTACTCAGCAGTGATGAGGCACACCTCAAGTGCTGTGTCCAGTTCTGGGAGTGTCAGTTCAGGAAGGATATTGAGATGCTGAAGAATGACAACAATGCTCATGAAGGGTTTGGAGGGTTAATCTTATGAGGAATGGCTGAGGGAGTTGGGGATGTTTAGCCTGAAGAGGAAACTCAGGGGAGGCCTTATTGCTCTATAGAACTCCCTGAGAGGAGGTCGTAGCCAGGCGGGGGTCCCAGGCAACAGGTGACAGGACAAGAGGAAATAGCCTCAAGTGGTGCCAGGGGAGGTTCAGGTTGGACATCAAGAGGAACTTATTCATAGAAAGCGTGATTAAACATTGAAATGGGCTGCCCAGGGGGGTAGTAGAATCACCATCCTTGGAGGTGTTAAAGAAAAGACTGGACATGGTCTAGATGACATGGTGGTGTTTGGCAAAGGTTGGAATCTATGGTAATGGGACTCTTTTAACCAACTGATCCTTTGAGTTTGTGTTTCTGTGTTAAGGTGGATGTCTTCACATCTCAACTTCACCCCATTTCAGGTGTTGGAGACACTCAAGGGAGCCTCCAACAACAAAGAAGCTTAAGCTATGTAAACTTAAGATCTTGTTAGGTTGCCAATTTTATGCCTGTACCATAAGAGTCATTCTATTATATAAATCAAAAGTTAAATTGATCTGTCAACATTACAAATACTAATTAAGATTTTTTTTCTTTGGTTCTACATTTTTCATACCATCTTCTGTATTGGGTATACACAGGTCTAAATGGCCAGGAAAAAAAATCTTACATATGCAGAGATGAACTAAGGAAGGATAAAAAAGGAAACATCAGTTACAGGTTACAGCGTTCCACCTTTTTCTCGTAAGGCAAGTGAGATTTGTAGACAGCCTGAGCTTGCTCTGCCTTGGAACAATATCAGTGCCCTCAAATGAGCCACTGACACACTGAACACCAGTGCTCAGAGCAAGGTCAGGTCTGACCCAGGGAGGAACCCTAACCTCAATCAGAGGCTTGCAAGAGGTGTCAATTCTAAGCCAATATTCACTTCCTGCTCTTTTATGTGAGGCTGTAGTTCCATGTACCACCACTCCACGTGGTGGCAGAGGGTACCGCCATGCCAGTATGCTGAAAAGCAGTGCTTTCCTAAAGGACTGCCACAGCATTGCTGGTTGCTACAAACATGCATGTATTTTTGTTACAAATATCTGACCTTAGAGAATTTCATAATGAAAAACATTGTAGCTTGCAGAGGAAAACAGTTGTAGCCTGAAGCAGACCACCACTGATGTCAGGGAGTAATGCAACACGAAGTTAGCTGAAGGTGGCCTAGAAAGGAAGAGAAAAAACCATGAGATTTTTTTCTCTATGGCTTTGTTATGGCAAACAAGGACTTTGTGAAAGTCTTTTTCTAGTTTTTTAATGGGTGTTTTCTTGTGCAGTTGCTCAAAGTAGACACAAGATCGCCAGAATATTTTCTAGATAAACATGTCCACCTAAACAATTTTAAGCAATTTATATAATTTGTCTAACAGGTGTCTGGACCTCAGAGTGGACAACTTGCTGTTCTATTTTTGTTTTGTGATGACCAAGTTCCAGTTCTAAAGTTGTAATTGTTGTGTTTTGGCTTTGTGACCTCAGACATGGGCCAGCTGGGAATGCTGTGGCAAATAAATGGGACGGGCATGATTGGGTGACCTAAAAAGTAAAACTGCTTTAATGGCAAAATAACAAATGGCAGAAGGCAGACACACAGTACAAGGTCAACCACAAAAGCCACAAAAAGGGTGGGTACAAGTATATTGTATACACTAATATATAATGCGCCAAATGACAACCAATTAGGGGAGACAACTAAGAACATTCAGGATGTGTAACCTGATATGAACAGGCTTGCTACAATCCTGCCTACAGGCTCGATTCATTATCAGCCCCAACCAGCTCTATCCCAAGATATCCCCCTTCTCTGCTGAACAATTAAAATTTCTTGAAAAGACCTCCTAACAATCCCCAACTAACAAGTTATTAAGCAAGGTAACATTAACAATACAAGAACAATAAGAAGCAAACCTGTTTTAAACAATTATAGCAACCAACCTGACAAACCCCAGTTTTTGAAAAGTCCACTCAACCAGTCATTTCCATCTTCAACTTGTAGCTTCTTCACTCCTTCCTTCAGTACTTGGATGCTCCAATGTATTGACCCACTGTGGTCAAGTAGGTTCATGCAACACATGCCCTCAAAGTCCTTGCAGCCATGTCCATGAGCTAGTAGCAGGAAATCTATAGCAGCTCATTTTTGATGGGTGGTGTCTCATGTTTACATCTGTCAGTAAGTCACTTAGGGCAATGGATGTAGCACTGGATTGCTTACTCAGCCCACACCCCAAACAATGTAACTGTCCTAATGCCTTTGCTGCAGCAACCCAAGGTGCCAATATGGATGCTGCCATTCTTTTTTTACTTGAAATTGGTAAAAGGATCTTTTTCTTTGTGCCAATTGTTGTATTTTCTTATCATGAATCATTGTAAGGTTAGTTGTTAGCAGAGTAAGCCTCCCCAAGCTGCAAGCCTCCTCCACCTTCGCTATGAAGTGGTATTGCCAGGCCATGCCTTGTCCACACAAATGAGAAACACTCCATGGGGTAGTTGTAAGGGGTGGCAACTGACAGACATAGGATCTCCTGCTGCGTGATGTTTGCCAGCATCACCCAAATGTTATACTTCGGCTGTGGGACTATCCAACCATCAATGTGAAGCAGGGTCTTGAATACTCCAAGTACCGTAAGGAACCCTTTAAATACCATGTCCTGGAAAAAAAATCTGTAAAACAAAGCTGCACAACAAAAGGTAAAGAGTTAATATATGTTGTCTGTAGATCTTTGATCTCCTGTTCTTTTGGGGATTCCTCCTGTGGTTTTTCACAGAGTGGCTGCAGGCAGGGCTTCCTGGTTTTGGCCAGAGTCCTCTACCTGCAGAAACATAAGCATTTCTCCTCCCCGCTTCTCTGTTTTTAAAAAATAGAACAATCATCAACATGAAACCAAACAGAATAAACTAACATGATCCAAATATCCATTTCCCATGGCCTGAGACCGAGACCATCCTCACAGGCTGGTGGAGTGGTCACAACCAAACCCATCTCCTCATTTTCTTCTCTGTTCTGGACTAGAAACAATGAACATAAAGAATTCTTGTAAACTTTTAACATATAACTTACCGAACATGGTAACACAATTAACAACAACAATAGAAAAGGCTAAATTCAAAAACAAAACAGTCTTTTCTATTCGGGACTTATTTTAAACTTTCATTCTAGGTTTTATACTTTTCCTTTATGAAGGATTTATGAATAATCATCAAGTTGAATGTTATATTGTCATTATCTACAGTTATTATGAAGTAGGTCAAGTCAAAATAAGGTGATAAAGTCTAGGTAAATGTTATCATGAATATTGTATTAGCATAATGTATGCATCAGTATACTCAGTTGTGGTGTTCCGTGGCTGTAGGATCAAGTCCAGGGAGGTCTGGTGACCAGTAAGAGACAGAATGAGACGGGTCTCTGCTTGTTTAAGCTCAAAAATCCATTTATTGAGGTGTCATAAATACAGGAACAAACTCAGCTTAATTCAGAGGCCGAGAACTTCGAACAGGAGCAGGGTGGTGGGTTTTATAGAGGAAGATGGGAGTTTTATTTTTCCCAGGTTTAGAGGATACATCCCCCAAGGCAGAGGGGTGGGATCCACTCTTCATGGGACTCAAAGCCACACTTCTTACTTTAACAATAACCAAATCTTTGCCCCACCCTGGGTGAGGGCAGCCCACAACTACCCTATTTTTATTAATTTTTGATTAGGAGCTTAGAATGTTTCTAAAACTTACATCATAGAGGACATAAACCCCCCAGAAAGCACTCGCGCTGTAGGCCATTAAAAATGCTAGTACCCAACAATAAAACACATTAAGGAAGCAAACAGAAAACAAATAAAAGTAGAAACAAGTACTTAGAACTAGAACAGTAGCTGGGTAAATTAAAAATGAAAGGTTTTTTAATTCAGTCTCTTCCAGTTTTTTATTTTCTTCTTAGGAAGCATTCAATTCCTTGATCTCCACTATGAGGGGCACAGCTCTTAATCTCTTCTTCATGAAGGGCACAGTCTCTCATATCCAGCCTCAGCTTCGGTACTGATGCCACAGATGTCGCCATTTCAGATGGTGCTGGCTCCTGGAGTTCGGGTTACAGTTTCGAGTTTCCTGGAGGCACTGTGACTTACCAGGGAAAAGGCAGAGCCTCCAGAGGTGGAGCAGCTAGAGAAAGGGGTGGAACTGGAGGAGGAGTTACCGGGGGAGGGAAAGGCTTAGGGGCCAGAAGAGACAGGTGGGAAAAAGGGATCTCAAAAAATATGGTCAGCGCCATTTTGAGGAGGTGGGGGGCCCACAATGGACTTTCCAGGACAGGGGATAGGGAATATGGAAAGATGGGGTGAAGGAGGACATGAGACAGCAGGCAGATGGCAGGAGGCCCACATCACTTTGGATGTTCTCCGTCCCTTGTCCTGCTTTCAGGAAAACAGGGCATAGGGTGGCAGAAAAGCACATGGGTGATGGAGAGTCGGAAGCAGCTCTGAGCCATCTTGGCATTTTTGGCAGGCTCTTGTCCTGCTCGTAGGAACAAAGGATAGGGGAAGATATGGGGAGGTATGTACTAAAAAAGAAGGGGAGCTTCATAGAAGCCAAAAAAACAGTTCATGGGAGGAACAACACCATCCAAACCATCCATATAATCCATATAACTCCTTCCTGTATATCAAAAAACCTTAAACTATCCACAATACGTCTCATTGGGTGATGGCGGTTGTTAATTTCATTACCTGGTCTTGACCGCCACCATAAGCCCTTTTTCTCCATGCTACTGAGGCACTCTTAACCTGGCCCTCCTGCCAGCTACTCTTGAGTCCTCTTTTTTAAGGTGAGTGTCTCGCCAGCTGTGAAGCCATCAGCAGGGGACTTACGGGGTGTTAATGGAGCTGGTTCTGCTATTTTCAGAGAGGTCTGGTGACCGGCATGAGACACAACGAGACAGATCTCTGCTTGTTTAAGCTCAAAGATCAGTTGGGGTGTCACCAATACAGGAACAAACTCAGCTTAATCCAGAAGTAGAGAACTTTGAACAGGGTCACAGTGGTGCGTTTTATAGAGAAAGAGTGGAGTTTTATTTTTCCCAGGTTTAGAGGATACCTCATCCAAGGCAGAGGGGTGGGGTCCACTCTTCCCAGGACTCAAAGCCATGCCTCTTACTTTAACAATAATCAACCCTTGCCTCACCCCAGGCAGAGGCACCCCACACTCAGTTGTAAAAACCTAACATTAAAAGCCATAAATAAATATGAAAGGTATTTATGCAAACCTGTGTGTCAGTTGTAGTCAATTGTGGTAGTATCATGTGGATGGATACATGTACAAAGCTGTGAGACAGAAGATACAAGTTCAGATTTGGCTAATTATTACTAACAGATTAGGAGTGCTTTGGTAGATTTAATTTAGTGGGGTTGTGGTATTTTTATGGATGAGAAATACAAACTCTCTGCCCCACACATAACATATTCTGTTAAACAAAGCAAAACATCTTGAGACAATTCTAAGTTTTTTGAGAGTTACAGCCCATGTTTTGTTTCTGTACAGTGACTATTTCTTGAATTAGCACTCCTAAAAGGCAGATTTGGATATCAGAAAAATGCATTAGATAATTGTCAATCAGTTTGCTCCTTTGGTATTTGGTGGTATTTTAATACTATCCTAATGGCATGACCTGAGATTTTTTGGGCATAAAAATATTCCAAATTGTAGTCTGTGATAAATTCTCAGGAAGTGCTCTTTAAATTCCTATCTTAAGAAACTTTGTTAAAAATGTTCTTATGTTTAGGTTGCTGTTCTGGATAACATATTAACAATTGTTATATAAATTTTTGAGCTATAAGAAAGATTGAAGAAAGAGATTATGATTACTGTAAACCTGAAAATAAATAATTATTGAGGTTTTGCAAATTATTCAGCTTTGCTAACTGTTCATAAGATACCATCAAGCAGTTAATAACCCTGAAAGCTATGTCCTAGAAAGAAGCAGCTTGTCATATACATGTAGCAATGACGTAAACGGTTTGAAGTCAAAACAAAGTTCAGAAATAAAAATAAACAGACACTAGGTATTAATGAATTGGAAAAATCCTATCTAGAAATTGGCATATACAAAACTATGTAAACCTTGCTGCATGGAAACAGCTTGAATAATTTGTTTGCAGTAGGAATAATAAAATCCACATGTGGTTCTGAATGAAATTCCTCTTGACATTGGAAAACCACAGGTCATTTTCATGCAGTGTAGCCACATTAGAGAAAAATGAAAAGTGCAAGAGAGATGGCATCGACTCTACAAAGCAGATTTTCATCACAGCTGTGTAGTTTTCAATCAAATCTGTTAATTCAAAGTTTATAGTCCAGTGGTCATGGTGGTTGCCAGGCAATGGAGTTTGTCAGAGGCGGCACCAAGTTTGAGTTGTGGTGGGAGCACAGGCCTGCTCTGTTCAGAGGAGTTGGCTGTGCTGTGGGACCCCTCTGCTGCTGTAGGAAGCTTTTGGGGAGCCACCTGACACTAGGGGCCACAGCAGTGGAACCGGCCGGGCCAGAGGCCATGGATACAGAGCTCATTCACCACTGGCAGTTGGCTTGAGTGGCATGGACAGGGGCCGCCACCGCCTTGCCTCTGAGTGGCCCACGACTGCAAAGCTGTGCCGCCAAAAAGTGGGAGATGGTCACTGTTTCTCATCTGCCAGGGTCTCCTGGTCCCAGTGCTGCAGCTGTTGCTTAGGGGTCAGCACCAACAAGCGGCCTGGGGTGGAATGGGCACGCCGCAAGGTAGACAGGATGGAGTTGGAGGTGGGATCTCCTGATGTACAGGCAAGTCGACTGGAGGGTTGGTAGTTAGCTGACTCCTTAAGGTGGCCATAGGTGGTAAAATAGCAGTCGTTCTTAAGGCACCAACTGGAGTCTAATACAGTGGGCCGCTTGTTGTTACAGAGGGAGAAAAGACAAGGAGAAAGTGTGGGAAGAGGAGAGATGGAATGGGAAGGATCCGAGATTGTGCTAGCACTGCCAACTGGGGTCCTTAGCAGAGGGAAGCACACAGGGACAGAATAACAGGGTGAACCAACACTTTTTCTGGGCAACAGGGCATTCTCAACCCCATGTTCTACTCCAGGGCAGTCCAAGGGTCCAGAATGAGGCGGACACGAAATAGCAGGAGTTGTGAATTGCACAAGCTCCTGTGTTTCCAACAGGCTCTGATCTAATGTCCTATTCCCTGGGTCAGAGGAATAGGGACAGTTTCAAATCAAGAAATAGTCATGGGGCTGGGGTCTCAACAGGAGGCAGGGAGAGAAGCCATGAGCATATCCTGCTCCTGTCCAGCTGCTGCCTGCTCTGCAAAAAGGGGCTCCCCCCTGGGGGGATGGTGGTGGGCAGGCCAGTGGCACTTCTCCTGCAGCTTTAATGTTTCCAGTATCACACTGCTTTTTGTGCTGCCAATAAAATGTGACAGACACACTTTATGGTGATTTTTTGCTTTCGCTTCCCAACTTCCTTCCCACAAGCTCATAAAATTAACTTAAAACATCCATATACATTCCATTCTACAGTCAACATTCTGGAGCCAATCTTAAAACTTGGATTGGGGTAGGATATACCTCCCCAGTTAGGGTGGGATGACGGATGGAATGTCCCCTTTCCACTTACCTGCAACTCCAGCAGGGGTTCACAGGTTGGCCGAGGACCACCCAAAACACTGAAAAATCTGACAAGGCCTGGCACAATCGAAAAAGCTCATTTGGAGAGGGAATATCTACCGATACAGCACTCCCCACTAACTGAATCTGACACGGGAAACCTTGAATATCAAGTCCCTGTACATGTGCCACTTGTGTTTTAGTTTTGCAACCTCAGACCTGGGCCAGCCAGGAGTGCTGTGTTAAATAAATGGGATGGGCATGATTGGGTGACCTGAAAAGTAAAACTGCTTTAATGGTAAAATAACAAAGGGCAGAAGGTGAACACTCAGTATAGGGTCAACCACAAAAGCCACAAAAAGGGTGAGTACAACAGTATTTATACAGAAGACCTGAGGGTGGATCTGAAGGCAGGGTTCCACTCACAGTCTGAGATTAGGAATATTAAAAATAATGCAGCAAATGACAATCAGTTAGGGGAGAGAACTAAGAACATTCTGGAAGCATAACCTTATATGAACAGGCTTGCTAACGTCCTGCCTACAGGCTTGATTCAGGCCCCAACCAGTTCTATCCTGACAGTAATAACATGCAGGCTAAACAGAATTATTAACATTATACAAAGTCACTGATTTAATAAATGTCAGTGGCAAGAGAACACAGTCTTTTCACAAAAAAAAAGCTAATATGATTGTTTGAAAGAGGGGTTGATAGTAAATGTAAAATGTTCAACTTTGAGTTGTCTGCGTATCTGTAATTTTCCTCTGTGCACATTTTCTTGAATGGGGATCAGCCTTTCTGCCCAACATCACCTTCAGCGGAGCTAAGGGATGATGCCAGGCTGTAACAAAATACAATACTGTCCATCAGGAAGTCATTTAGGTTCCAAGAGGTTGTTACCTTAAACCACTATTTATTTCTCTGTCAGTAAAAAGACAAAATTCCACAGGCTGAAAACTAGCAAGGAACAGACTTAATCACATCAAAGAATGAGAAGGGAGATGAATAAATCTGTTTCCAGCTTGGCTTTACTGCTGTTCACACTTATGCCTCCAAGCAGCAAATAAACCCCAAGTCTAAGCTTTTGAAAGCAGCACATAAATTGTAATCCCTTTTCTCTTGCTAATGCTAAGGGGAAGACCAAAAGACAAAATATTCCTAAAGTAAAACAACTATTCCAGAACCATGTGAGTAAATAAAAGCAAAAAAATAAGGAAGCTGTAAAATTCATCTTAAAAGCAAGACAAAGACCTCTGAGAAATCATTGCCAAAATATGGGAAAAAAAAAATTCTTGAGTGTGCCACATTCTGTGATCTGGAAGACGAAAATAACATTTGGAGAGCCATGAATCAATATGAAGTATTTCAAAACTGTTGGCTCTCTCCCAGACACATCCCTAAAGACATACTGTGGGAACATTCTTTGCACAAAATATTGTGGCTGCAATATAGTTGATAGCTTCCCATGAATTTATAGTTCCAGGATTACTGTAAATAAAGTATGTTAAACAAATTTAAAAGGAAAAAGTTCTCAAGAACAAAAAGACTACTTTTTACTGAACTTTGTGTACTGAAAGAATACTCAAAACCAGCTGCCCCTGCTTTTTTGACCTTTAAAAGACCAGATGTTCAGAAATGCACAATGACAACTCCAACTTAGATGTATCACTGCCAGCATTACATGCATCAATTTATGCTTAACCATGTAATTTACTGGGTTGTGGGGGTAAATGCCATTTAAGAGAAAGACTCCATGATCAGCAAAATGGGCTAACACAAGATGCTTTATTTTATGAGACATGAAACATATTTCTTGTTTTAGAAAGCTTCTTTCCACTCTTTTTCTTCCAGCACATAGCTCTCATCTCCCACCCTACCTCTACTTCTAATCCTGATTTTAATTATTTCTCTTTAATCTTCCCCACACCTACTAACTTCCCATTAGCAGCACCTAAATCCATTACAGTGAATGAAGAATTTGCAGTGCTGAGTTTTTAAAAGCATCCAAAATGAGTAAATATGGAGTCAGAAGTCAGAAAAAAAAAGAAAAAAAATGCTATGCGAGTAAACTCCATTCACAATAAAAAGAGTCTAAAATGATGCAGAATATGTTTTCAGTCTGGCAAGGCAAAACACATATTTCTTCTGCTTCTGTCCATCATTTCATGAGCATGGCTGCCACTTTGGTTTACACTCAGTAACAACTTGCTCCCTGAGTAGTCCTATTGAAAACTGTGAGACAAGGCAGGGAACAGCATTCTCAGTATTAAAAGCAGCAGTGAGGCTGCCCCTTCGTCAATCAGTTATAATCCGTGCTTTTATTAAAAATAGCTGATATTTGTGCTGACAATTTCCAGCCCTGGCACAGCAACCCATTCAGTTTATAAGTGATTTAGTGCTCCAAATGCTGCAATAAATCTTGTGACTGCCCAGTTATCGCTTGATAGCCATACTCCTTTTGCATCCTAGGGGCCATGTCACTGGAGATAAGCCGTTTATGTTAACTCAGGATGTATAGCATACCTCTATGAAGCTGGATGAACGCCCTTTTGCAGGATGTTCTGTACATTAAAGTCAAGCAGCCAAGAGCCCTGAAGGTGTTGAAAGAGAAGAAAAGGCTTTTCATAGAGCTTAATCCAATTAAAGCACATTAATGAAGGTTAGGATCAGGTGTCACATTATCCAGATAGGTCCTTTCATGCATAATCATCTAATTGCAAACTCTTCTTTTCTTTTAAGGCTTTTCATCTTCATCAAGAAAATGTGATGGGAAATTCAACACTTGAAATACAGGTGGCTTAGACAAGATTTTTTCATCTTTCCTTACTTTTTCCCCCCCTTCTCCCCTTTCCCTCCCCCCAAAAAGAATTATGATGCCTTTTTTAACATAGTAGCTTGTTTCAGAAGTCAGAACAAACTGGGATATATCCAGTACAGCCTAGGACAAATAATGCGTCCAAAGCTTTTGTTTGAGGGATTGTAGGACCTTATTGCAGATGAGTAGAGGAAGGAAAAAGCAGGGAGATTGAAATACCTCATTCTGCAAATGAATAAAGGATTTCAGGTGGTGTGACTGCTGGAATGGTATCAGGCTAGATTTCCCTAACAGCTTTGAGAGCACCTTCCTACCATCATCACATTAAATGCAGTTGTCAGATAGAGGTCTACCATCCTTGATCAAAAAAGAGAGAAAGGTAGATTCTCATTTCCATACAACCCTCTTCATGCAACTTCAGCAGGGCAGGGGATAGGAAAGGAGAGTTTATGCAGACAGGTAAGCATCTCTCTGTGAAACTGCAAATTCCTTCTGAATTTTGTGGGACCAGCTGGAGAGCACAAATCTTCCCACTTAAAAGGGCTAACACTGGAACCAGGAGCAGTCTAATTTCTAAAACCTGGCCAACAGGTAAATCCATTAAAGATGGATTTGATGAGAATCCTATTGGAGAAGAATTTACTGGAGAAATTCAGTAATGCCTTTAAAATACACCTTGATCTCATCATTACTCTGTGACACAGGTATGACAACTTCTAACCATACCAGCCCCCAAGTTGGTTACTGCTGCCTCCCCACAGAAGGCTACTGGTTTCATACCACAACTGTTAATAGTATACTCTTGCACTCCTTACTCATGTCAGTGCAAATGCCAGTTGCCCATGTCACCAGGCAACAAAAGTTGCTTGGATTAACTCTGCTCAGAAGACCTACAAGGCTCAAATTGTCACTCTCAGGAATAATCTCACTCGCTCATACCCACTTCTCAGTCAACTACAGGAAGAATATACGTTATTTTAAGCATCACATTTCTGACCCTCAACCTTCAGTCTTTATGTCTTCTTGAAACTGTTGCTGCAGGGAGACTGAGGCAGGAAACATACATATGTTTTTGCTTTCCCTTCCAGCCCAATAGGATGAAATATTTTAGTTTACCAACAAGTCCCAAAATCCTGCGCAACACATAGCACCCACTAGTGGCTTGGTCCAACTGCTGATGTTGGGCTCTGTTCACATATGCTGAAATTTGTGTAATCTGTGCTCTGATACTTGCAGTGCTGGGTCTGAAAGAAAAAGGCAAGACCTGCTAGACCTGATGGGCCTGTTCAACAAAATTAGTGAGAGACTGAATGGATTAATGGAATATGTCAGGAAGCAACTGATTATTAGCATACAAGGAGCATCCAGAGCCTACAAGGAATGCTTGGGTTTTAACAGATACCTTCTTTGAGGTGTATTAAGTTTGTTGTGTACTTCAAGAAAATAAAGCAATGCAGGAGGCATGATGAGTGTGCCTTATTTCTTTCTCACTTTCATTTGAAGTATTACGGAAGAGTAACACTGAGGACTACCTACATTTCAGAAAATTCAGCTTAGACTTTGACACATTTCATAGTTCCTTACTTCACAGACTGAAATGAATATTACCTCAAATCCAAGTCAAACCAGCTTCTCCCAGCCTTCCTCAGTGGAAAGGAGGGGGACTAACACCCCATTTTACAACTTAAAACATGTGTGAGGGATTATAACTGAAGATATCTACAGGAGTGGTTAAAAAACCAAAATTCAATTAACAGGCATAAACTATACTGTGCTATTTTTTTCTTCCTGTTTCTCATGAGTCAAGCAAGTGCAAATACTACTGCTACAGCCATGCCCTGTGTATTTGTGCTTAGGACACTGCAGACATAATTTTGATTAAACTCCTATCCATTAACCTACCAGGGTAAACATTTCCTGGTAAGCAGACACAACTACTAAAGGTGATTCAGTATCAGGGTTGCCATCTGCACCTTCATCCACTTTCCCTGAGACTCTCTGTCTTGATCTGAAACCTTTAGCCAATGTAAGAGATCAAAACCACTGTGAACTTAACCCCGAAAGCTTTGGGGATGGGTTCACTGGCTTAGGTCAGTCTAATCTAATTCTAACATTCAACAAAGAGCACATTAAACAGACACCTGGGAAGCTAAGACAACTTGCTGTACATTTATTGCCGGCTGGCTATATGTTGACAATTGAGATCAGTGGCAAGAACAGAGGAAAATCCCACAAAGTCACTTCATTATTAACAGCCTATTCTGCAGCCATATATGTGTGCTTTCCTAATGCCTTCAGCGCTATGTTAATTTCCTGGTGCATAAGGTCTCTTTAGCATACATGTATAACAAATACAGATTTGGCACAAATATTACTCTCTGAACATATAGAGTCATATAGCCTTAAACTCTGGAAAAGCTGGAATACCATTAGAGCCCCTTTCTGGTTTTATCCTGCTTCTGGTTATCACTGGTCACATTTATCACTGTATGAATGTAATTGTTAAATTGTCATTTTATGAAAGAAATAGGTTGTCCTGGTAACAAGCTTACATTTCTGCGTGCCATGGTTTATATAAGTAATAGCAGCCCTAACAAGGAGCATGTGACCTGATTTCCCAGATGTCTGTAAATGTACTTGGTGTTGAATTTTAAATCTGACTGAATTCAAAGCTCTTCATATAAAACACAACTCAAGTTAACTTTTATCTCTATTTTTTCTCTTTCTGTCTCTCAGCAGCTGTTCTTCTTTTATTATTTTATGTGCTATATTCAATATTCAAAGTTTCCTTGTTTGTTAGAGTGCATTACACTTTCTAATGCATCTGTCATGCTGAAAAACAGGAAAGTAGAAAGTAGCATAAAGCCTCTCTTGTGAGTTTTTCCCTCCATTTAAAGGAAGGCTTAGGTAGAAGAAAAAAAAAAAGAAAAAAATAAATTTGCCTGTGAACATCTAGAGAGCTTAAGAAAAATGTTCTTCAGCTGTATGAATGTTTAAAAATTAAAATACCAATTAATTTAATGTTTAGAAATGACAATGACTGGTCCTGGGAATTGATTTGGGAGCTAAGACACAGATAGGAGACCTGAATTCTGCTCTGTATCTATCCACATCTTACTGGTTAACTTCTCAGCTTATGCCAGACCTGGAGATAGAAAAATTCACATTCTAACCTGAACAATGCAGGGACCTATGGGACTGGGGATTTTAGATACAATAGTTTTACCCTTCCTTGTATTAATTCTGCCAAAACTGAGCCAAAGGCATGCAGTCCAGTTCTGCCTCAGAAGTCTTTCCTCACTAAAGCTTCCTGGATTATAGAACACTGGAACTTTGTTGTTAAGTTTCTTTGGAGCAGAAAGACCACAAGGGCTGGATCTGGGTATTTCTTTGCAGCAGTCAGGATTATGAGACAGCAGGAGAAACCCAGCCTGGGCTGTACAAAATTAATTCAGGTTAATTCACCCTCCCTAAGTCCCAGCAGCTGAGATCACTCCTGCAGAATTCTAGATGGACACTGCACTGCTCCTTATGGAATTCATAAGCATCTCCACAGTGTGCTGCACAGCACTGAACAGCTTTCAAAATTGTGCACACTGTAGGGCATTCTTAGTAATAAATAAAAATCAAACATCAGAATTAAAGGGCATTTAAATAACCATTAGTAGTATCACTAGCTACTGGAGCATGTATGAACTATGTCCCTATGAGTATGTTTATAACAGGTGCACAGAAAGGGACAGTGCACTTAATATTTTTATGTAGTTTTTTAAAAGGTAGGCTCAATCTCATCTAAATGTATGAATTTTGGAAATGACTAGCTCATTTCCAAAAGCATGTGGTCACAAAAAATTCACATCCCTAACCAATTTTCTGGTGGGTTTTGCTAGTGGTTTCTAATTTCAACAAAATTTCATGGGGGAAAAGTTCCTTACAGCTCCCTGCCTGACACCTGAGTCAGAGGCTGAAATGTGTCTCCAGCATCTGGCCAGGCAGTGTGCTTCAAAGTGCAGCCCATATTCTTTCAAGATGAATTTTCAAAGGTGTGCTCTTCATTTTGGAGCAGAGCAATGTGAGATCGCAGGCTATGCTCCAGGAAACAGAATAATCTTGTTCTACCTGACACTTCAAGTCCAAATATCCTCCGTATTCCATATTAAGCAGGATTTTTGGTCATCAACAACTGAAATGGAGCCATCAGACAAGGTTACATCACAGATGTCTGACTTCATTCAAAGTTCAGTGTTGAACTACATGTATGTAGCTACAGTAAGTTGTGACTCTGGCCAGCCTCTGCAGCCTGGTCTGGGCCAGCAAACATTAGCCCCTTTCTAACTGGATCACGGTGGGCTATGTTGCAACTCATTCACACAGCTCCCTGTTTCTAAAAGCACAAAGCATTCTTGTCGCCAGACCCAGCCACAGCACATTCCCAGCAGGACCTCCTTGAAATGATCTATTCATGAGCCAAAAGCCCAACACAAAATTTAAACATATTGCAACATTTTGGACAAAAAGAAATGAAGTTGGTACTCAACCTATGTTGACAGGTGTGTGTTTTGTTTCGAGGCTGTTTGGTCTTTCTGAATGCTATCATAATGTCATGCAAATACTGTTTCTCTTGTAATCTATCTGCATGCTAACATTTTCAAGCAATCTGAAACCACAGTTTGAAATGGTATTTAAGTGCCTAAAATCCCTTTAAACTTCTAATTGCTTTTCAAATATGGGTCTGATTGACTCAGAACTAGATCTACCATCAGAAAATAAGAGCTAAACATGTTTCTCATTTCTACAGCCACATAGCCAACATTACATTTATGTAGTGCTCAGAGATGCAGTTGAGATTGGGTTTCAGAGAGGAAACTAAGCTAGAAAATACCCATTTAAAAATACCTTCAAAATTATGATGGAAGTATAATAAAAAAGAGGCTAAAAAAGGAATTAATTAAGCTTCACTGCTCAAAAGCACAAAGGATCTTGATGTGCACTGTAGAGAAAGTCCATATTCAGTTGATAAGAAAATCAAATCCTTCAGATTATTCCTCTCCTTCAGGTACATTGGATCTATTTAAAGTGTCCTGGCCTTAATCCACCAAATATGTAATTATTCATATGAAAGAGTAACAATTTCAACAGGAGTGGTTTAGAAAACTCCAAGCTAATGGAGTAGCTGATACCTGAATCACTCTAGATAACATAGTAGCTCAGTTGCCCCTCAGTTCCTCTCTTTGGGTGACTTTCCTGCTCAGACATTATTAATAGGTCTGCATGCCTTCCAAACCAGGTCTGCCTTAACACTCTGCTGAGAGAGAACAAAATTACCTAAATCAGGCCACAAGCATCTGCCAGGTCAGTCTAAAGTGAGACTTAAGTGCTTTAGAGCATTGCAGTCATAATAATTCACTTAGTCCCACAGTTGCTTCTGCCTCCTGATCCACCAGATGGACAAAGGTTAGACTGAAACATCTCGGAANTTTATTAGTTTATTAGTTTATTTATAATAACTTTTTATTAGTTTATTTATAATAAAAGTTATTTATAATAACTTTTATTAGTTATTATTTTTAGTTTTATTATTTATTTCTACTCAATAGAAAGAGTAGAAATAAATAACGTATTTTTGTGTGTCTGTATGAGTACAGGAATTTTGTATGCCTGTAGAGTATAGAAATTTCTATATGGCTGTAGGAGTATAGAAATCCAGAGTTTGGTGTGAGGAATGGGAAGAAAGGCTGAAGGAGGAGAGAAGCAGGAGAAATCTTTTAGAGGTAGGAAGAGCTAATATCTTATTTCAGGCACCTGTCTAGGAAGTCATCAGCAGATGGAAAGTTCACAACATCTGGCATTTAAAAAGAAAGTCAATATTTAACAGGATTTCATCTGTCTTTCAAAATATTGATTTTTGAAAATGAATAGCTTTTAAAAAGCACAGGCATACATACAAAAAAAACCCTTCAAAAGCAAGCTAGCCACAGTGCTGGGTCTTAGCACATCAAGCAGCTGTCTCAAATAAGGCTACCATCTGCCCCAAGGGTGGATTTAAACCTGACAGACCAGAAATTAAGGAACTGTTGCCCTCAGTGGATCAGTTCATATTCACAATGCAACCTACCCTTAAAGTTCGTCTGCAATTCTCAGGGTCCATGGTCAAAATATGTGTTACGTACAGCTGAAAGGTGCACTGGCCACAAACACATCCTGCCTCCTGCCCCAGTGCAAGAAGCAGGGCAGGAACAGGGATCACATTGTTGCTTCTCCACAGCACTCTTGTGCCTGTTTCCTGCCTTTCCCCTGTGAGCCAGTAGCAGAACAGGACTGCAAAGAGCTGTTTCGTAGGAAAAGATGTGTGTGGTATGGTTCATAGTTCAGTGTGCTTAGAACACTCCTCTAGGCTGTGCTGGTTAAATCTGTTGTGACTATGACCAGAACTGCCATTGTGTTCTGAAAAACAAGGGTCTAATGATCTATGTTGCTATCTTATTTCTTTTCCTGATCTGTTTCTTAATCTGAACTATACGCTTCTTATAATTGAAAAAACATGTGCGTGGAAAAAATGTAGAAGGAAATTTGGATGAAGGAGCTGCAACAGGAGGTCATCATTAAAACATTCTAAGTTTAAAGCTGAAGAAGGCCAGGAAGTGTCATTCACTCCTTACGCCCTTGTAGCAAACCTAAACTGGAATTGGAAAAATCTCCGTCATAAACAAATTTCAATACATGCCTAGAATGAAAGTTAAATAAAACCCAGGCCACATACCTAAAACGGTAAAACAAATCCTAAACAATGATGCCCCGAAGGAGTCAACAACCTTTGTCCAGATAAAAGCCAGCCTAATTTGTTAAGTCAAGTACTATTCAATTGTCTTATATTCCATCTCAGCCCTTGAGCCTAGTGTTTCCTTTTCGCTAAATGTTTTTGAAAGCCTGAAGATAGCCAAGAGAAAACACCAAGTACAAAAACTCGTGCAATTTTGGCCATGATAACAAGTCCTAGATAACAGAGGGCTTTTCCCTTCAATTTTTTTTCCTCTAAGTTAAAACTACCTTACCCCAAGACCATACCAAGAAGTTCAATTTCTCTGCATGAAAAGGCATTACTAAGAAAGAAGTGGATGGATGCTGTTATCTGTCAGGGTCTCAGGCTTTCCTTGAAAAACAAAGGAAACAAATCCTTGCAGAATAGAGCATACAAATGCCAGCAATGTACAGTTCACTAGAGCAGGGAGTACTGTGAATTCACAAGTTACAAGCTCATATCCCCTTAAGAACTGCATGATGAGGAGGTCATGGACATGAACCAGCTGAACTGTTTCTTTTCATGTAGCAACTTATCTTCTATGTAATTTCTTTCATTTCAAAATCTTTGAAAAATTATGTGGAACTAATGCAGCAGCTGCAGAACACTGCTGCTGCATACCTGGTTTGCTACACAGGCCACCCTGGAAAGCAACTGAGGAAGACTGGATAGTCTGTCTCCTCTTCTACAATTGTCAGGATCTGTCCATGCAAATGGCTGATCACTAAGAGTAGGCCAGTATTAAGGATAGTTTTTGAAGATGACTCCATAAACTACAAAACCTCACTGCTGCAGCTAAACAAGTGATTTGTAAAAACCTGGGCAAAGAATTTATTTTGGATTTCTTTCAAAGTTCCTCAGCAAATGAACATACACAGAGCTGCTTGCACTAAAAATGCATGATGTCCTTCTATGCAATATATGACTTGGTTCTCTAATTCAGATGCTAGACAATTTATTCTAATTTCTTATCTATTTTTACAGGATCAAACCTGTCCTGGGGTGACTTTATGATGCTTGTATCCCCAATTGTGTGTTCTGTTTATGCTGGATGTTAAGTTCTGTACCTTTAAGACTGGTTTCAAGAGCAAAGCAGGGGGATGAAGAAGCCGCAGTTTGTGTTCAGAAACGGCACTCACTGCCCCGCATGCTGCTCCGGACTGTGCTGTCTGCAGCACGGACAGACAGCAGGACAGAGCTCTCCTTTGCTGTTAGTTAGTTTTTTAGCCAGCTGAGGCAGGGAAATTCCCCAGACTGGTTTTTTTCCCCTCCTTTTTCCTTGAATCCATCCAAACCTGCTCTGGACTGAAAACACAGAAAACCACCAGGAGCTCCCACGCGTGGTCCACCGGGGCCTGGGCCTTGGCACTTCCCAGCACCAGAGAGATTGATAAGAAACCAAGCAAGCTGGTCTACACCCCACAGCAAGGACTTTTCTGGACTTGCCATCTCTTCAAACAGCATGAGGTTTCATTGTTTAATACTGTTTAATTCTGTTAAATAAACAGGTTTTTTTCACACTTTTCTCCAAGAAAATCTTTTCCAGAACCAGCTGGGGGAGGGGCTGCTTGAATTTCTTCCTGGAGGAACCCCATTCAGAGATTTTCTCCCAAATTTGCCCTAAACCAGGACAAAACATAGCAACATAATCTTCAGGTTTATTAAGGTGACCACATGTTCCAATTTCTCCCTTCTCTCCTAATGACCTGGGGCTGTGAATAGGCTGTTGTTCTGACACTACGGTGTGAATGCCATGTTAGCATTCAAAGCTAGTGCAGGAACCGGTTGTTTGGCATCCCTGAATTTATGCCCATCTGCCAAAGTTGTTTTGTTTCCACTCAAACAGTCATATGTTGGTGGGAAGAGACAAGACATCAGAGTAGATGTGGCTGGAGTGTTAAAAAAGGGAGAAAAAAAAAGAAGGAAAAAAAATATCGCTTTGCAAGTAGCTGCTTCTGATAGCAAGTAATCAAAACATATGGAGATTACAGATTCAGATTTCTTGACACTTTGAAGCATTATGCCACAAACAAATGCTTTTATCCTTATAATGTTTTGTTGCTGGGAATTTACATTTGAAAAACCTAATTAAGGCACAATATTGTCCCCCACAGAAAATAAGCAACCTCCACAAATTCAGTGGATATCCTTTGAAGTGTGCTGAAAAACCTACCCTTACATAAGGCTTCATTTTATTAGTGGAGGGCAGATGTTTCTTGTTCCTCAAACAAGCTACAGGTACTCAAACTGGCATAAGGCTGGTAAAGTTGTCCCATGAAGAAAAGAAAAAGCAAGATTTGCATTTTGGGGACACAATTTTCTTTATTTTGAGCACAGCAAAAAAAGCCAAAAATGTTTACTACTTCAACAGTAAGCAAACTGAGATTTGTCTAATACTGTGAGCCACATTTAGAGCTCAAGGACATGGACATGTGTGAAATATTCAGTAGTTTGTGCAAGGATGTTCAGGAGATCTAGAGTAATAGAAAGCACCCAAATCTCTGACAGAAGACTCCCATTTTTTTCCCTCTGTAGCTGAGTAAGAAAGTCTTCGTACTACATATGTCTTTCAGGAGGGCAGAGCTCTAATGAGAGAAGGGTCATCCCATAAACATGCTGAGAGAAGGTAGAGGAGAATCAGAAAGGCAATGGGACTTAGCTAAATGGGATGGGGAAACAAAACTTAAGAAATGTGAGAATAGCAGAGTCTTGCCATACCTTGGGTACACTGAAAAGAGAAGGCTTTTCAGTGCCAAAAGGACACAGGGATTCAAAATGTTATCAGGTATTTTGGCTCCCACAGCTGGACCAGTCATGATGGTTAAAGCCCTGAGAGTAGAAAAAAATGTAGAACTGATGTGCAGCCCAGACACCCCTCAAGAGGTCTAGAGGCATGCTCAGGGCTCACAGCCTTGACAGAGGCTGGGCGTCTTTACTGAGACATCCCTCAAGGACATTTGTCCCAGCTAGCATACTGATACTTTAGAGGACATATATCACGGTCCTGTGTCCTGCAATAAATTAGCACTCTTTGATGGTAAATTTGCAGGAAAGAGAAAAAGATTATTGGAGGAGTGTCCTCTTTGATGGAAGCATGGTTAGTGAGTGTGAAAGCACCACTTAGGTATCAGATTATGCTTTCAATTTGACAGATATAGATAGAAAATATGAGATTTGCAAGATTGCTTTGTGTATGAGTAGCTGCCAGGCCAAAAAAAAAAAAAAAAGATACTCAGTAAAACATCTTGCTAAACCTATAGGAAAAATTATAACAAGTAAACATCTTTCTCCCCACTTCAAGGTAGCATGCAAGTTATTGAAACAGATGTTTGGTATCTTACTTTCAGCATCAGCAGCTCCCTAAAATGATTCCTGAGTTTTGTCATCTTTGGTGGTCCACTCAAAGCCAACAATTAAGAGTCAGAAAGAGTTCTGGCACCTCTATGCTGGCTGGTGTTTCTATACTTTCTTGTCTGCAATTAAAACATTATGCTTTGTACGTTTGTGATAAAAAATGGATAATACTGTTTTTTCTCAGCATCCAAATAGTTAATATGTCCAGCCTTTTATGAGAGTTTAAGATATTACTAAAGAAAACAGGAAATGAAAATAAATTTTTTAAAAATAGAGGCGTTGAAATAATCCCATAGTGCCCCCCTTTTATTCCTATGTTCCTCAGGTGCTGAGGGTTGCTAAACCCTTTCAGTTATATTAACATAAACTAAAATCATATTAAGGTGCCAATTCCCAGCTGTAGCTCACACATTAAGTTAAGAAAAATTTGGACAAACTACTCTGATGTTTATTGGAAATGGAAAGAAAAAGACACAAATTGAGACAGAGAGCAGAGAATGTAATTGATTCACAGTAAGCGGAAGCACTTCTGGATGAAATAATACTAGCAGTACTTATCAAACTTCATAACAGGATGTCCTCAGCTCAAATACCTTCTTTAGTCCTTGACTTTATAACTGAGACTGATAGTGAAAAACCACTATGAAACCAGACAAATATAAAAGACCTATTTTAAATTGCTTTTCTCCCTCTACCATTGCTGCCCCAGACTCTCTGGATTCATGAGGTTGAAGTGCACTGCGACATATTTCACTTCATGCACCTAGGTAAACTGGTTTTACCCTTCCAGATTCCTTCACTACTGGTTCTTAAACCAGCTCTGCAATTAGAGTGTGGTTATCTTATGGGTCTCTGTCTGCTCATCCCTGGTCCCAGTCTGTGTCCTCCAATAAAAACACCTTTCTGTCCTCTGGCTTTTCAGAGCAGATAAAACAGTCACCTCTGCATACTTGACAGATTAATTAATTCTAATAAGATGGCATACAATTCTCAGCTTTATCATAAAACCTTCACAGAGAGAGTTTGACAAACTCTCTTTTATTGACCCTATTCCTCTTTGAGAATCCTCAGATGTAAACACCAGGTGTTCCTCCTTTCTCTCCAGGAGAGTATAATGAAGTTAGGAAGGGCTGAAACCTTCCTTTTCTCAAGCAACCCAGCACTATCCCTTGCTTTGGATATGCCAATATATCGTAGTAGAGATGGACAATGACACCTGTTATTTTCTTAGGAAGTTCCATCCAAAGTTTTTCTGCTGTGCTTGCACACACCATTTTTATACCATTCTGACCCCGTACTGCACCCCATCTCACTGGCCACCATCACACCACTCCCCAAGTCCATTAGTGGAAGCACTCTTTTGAGAAAGCATCCCCAAAAATACAGATAAGTCCTGTTTTTCCATGGTGTTTTTGCTAGCACAGATGTTTTTTGTTTTCTTCTACCTTTATCTTCTTTCTATTCTTCTCATGGGCACATAGAAATCTTGCTGGCTTCTTCTTTCTGTCAACTCTTTTGACTGACCCCTAGCCCACTGTGGGCCCTCTCCACACCCATATTTCCTGTGTCTCCTCCAAACTGTGTCCATGCTCAGACAGATTGTTAATGATTGCTCCTAGAACTGCCTAAGTTGTTAAAAGGCTGGTGACTCATCATAGGGTAACAATGTCCCTTTTGCAAAGTAATCCCTCCAACATAAAATTCTGCCTTGCCATAAATTGCCATAAATCCTTGTATTTCACACAGCATATATGTATGTACATAACCACACTTTATGCATACCTACATGACTAATACATATGAGTCATGACTGACTATTGATTAAGATCAGATAGAGAGGCAAATTTCAGGGTGAAAAGAAGTTTGGAATGACACTGTCTACAAAGGAAACTGGAACACAAAATCATCCTGCTATGATTTACAAACAAACATTGCTGTGACCATCTGCACTGTGCCATTAGATTTTTTTTTGGGGGGGTTGCATTCAATTTTCCTACATTGCCAATCTTGTACTACTTTACCCTCATTTCGATTCCTTTTTGTGCAACCCTTCTCATGCTGATAGAAATTACCAAAATAAAATGAAAATTTCAGAAGTGCAGACTAGAAAACACATTGATATTTAGCCAGATTAGTAACACATTTTGATGTATGGCTACAAACATTAAAAGACATATCCAAACAAGGATTTTCAGTGTATACTGTATCCCACATAAGTATTTTATATATATACATATGCTACACCTGTTGTGTAGCAAGGAGAGGCAAAGACTACCATTTCCTATGCCAACAAGTAAGCATAACACATCCATTTCTTAGGCATTCAAACTAATGGCTATAGTCTGCTCCACTGCTCCTCTCTGACTCTACGTGCAGTGCTGAATCCAGCTCTGGGATCCTAAGCAGAGGAATGACATACCTGTTGAGATAGGTTCAGAGGAGGGCCAGAACAAATATCAGAGAATTGGAGCATCCCTCCTGTGGGAAAAGGCTGAGAGATTTGGGAGTGTTAAACCTAGGGAAGAGATGGCACAGGGAGATTATATTCTTACCTTTCAATACTTAAAAATGGCTTATAAGAAAAATGCAGCCTGTAGGGATTAGACAAGGGCTAATGGCTTTAAACTGCAAGATGGTAAGTTCAGACTAGACATAAGGAAGATATCTTTTATGATGAAGGCAGTGAAACACTGAAACAGGTTGCCCAGAGAGGTAGTAGGTGCCCTGTCCCTGGAAGTGTTCAAGATCACATTGGACAGGGCTGAGAGCAACCTGATCTAATCAAAGGTGTTCCTGCTTATTGTAGGAAGGTTGGACTAGCTGACCTGTAAAGGTCTCTTCTAACCCAAACTATTCTGTGATTCTAATTCCAAGCTCTACTGGCTCTGATAGTTTAGCTTCCAACTCTCAGAGACATCTGGTTGCCAAGATCCAGACTGAAGGAGTAGCTGGAAAGAGCCTCTTCACAGGATCCCCTGCCTTACCCTTCAGCGAAGCTTGCAAACTAAATGTCTTTCCCTTCATCCCTGCCAGAATCAGGTCTCATACCTCCTTATCCTGACCCTTTGTTGGGGGTTAGGTGTCCTTTTTTTTTTTCCTTTGTGTTCTTTTCTTAGCTAGTGGAATTTTTCCCCATTTAGCTGAGAGAAAAGCCTTGATGGTTGGTACATCTTCGGTGCTTAAAAAAGACAAGGAATTGGCTGGGACCGGGGGGCAGCTGGGGGAGGGGAGCGGGGCTTTTTTGGTCCTTCTGCTGGAGAGCGGGACAGACACTCTCGGAGCTGTTTCTGCTGGGAGAGGAGGATTTTTGCCATCATCCAGATGGAGCGGCTGATTCTTCTTCCTCTCCGTTTGTGGCCTCCGCTCCCCTGTCCTGCCGGACGTGCTGCTGCACCAGCTGCCACTGCAGAGCTGCTGATCCATCTCATCCACTGGCCCGGGACTTTCTGCTCATCCCTGCCATTCCAGCGAGGTGTTTTCCTCAGAGCCCTGCAGGAGCTCCGGGACTGAGTGCCAGCTGAGGGGTTTGTGAGGCACTGCCTCTCCTCCACTTTTCCCGTCTCGGCCGAGAGGGGGTCCCTGTTCTGTTCTGTTGTTAATACTGTAGTTATTGTTGTTGGTTTACCTTATTATATATATTAGTAAAGAACTGTTATTCCTATTCCCATATCTCTGCCTGAGAGCCCCGTGTTTTCAAAATATAATAATTCGGAGGAAAAGGGTGGGGGCTTACATTTTTATTTTTCTTCATTTCAAAGGAGGTTCTTGCCTTCCTTGACAGATACCTGTCTTACAAACCAAGACACCCTTGCACACTGACTTGACCTTCTGGATCACGCCCCAGGACCATGAACTTACTGGGCAATTGCCGAACCAAAGCTGATCCATATCACTGTCTCAGTGTTACAATGGTGCTGATTCAATTCAGGCCCCTTGTTTATGTCATAATGGCCAGAGGTCACACTCAGCACACAGCTCACTTGCCCTTTTGGAGCTGTCAGCTGTTGTTGATACCCCACACTATATCACAGGTTTCTGACAAAAAATTTGTTTCTTTTAAGTAGCAGCTGGCCCTCAGATCTGTCCAAAATCCTGACCACAGAGAGCTCTCCATTACCATTGCCAGCAGCAATGGCATTCCAGCCAATCCCACAACTAGCTGCCAAACAAGCACGTACTTTTGAGAACATCTCACTTGTTTTGTGTTCACTACTCACTGCTTGTCCTTGGGAAGAAGTAAGACTATAATATGCTTTGGAGCATACCCAGAACCTTAGTTTTATTCCTGGCTCTCTTCTTTCTTTTCAAATTTTAAAAGAGAGGGTAATAATATAGCCCATGCATATGTTATCAGCAGAAGCTCCTTTGGTGTGAATATAGAGATCATAGGTGTTTGGCAGCGAATGTTTGTTCTCTTGTGTCCACTCAAGAAGACATAACAGCAACACATATGAAGTCTATTTATTGCAAATGCCAGCACTGGGACTCCCAGAGAAAAATGTTTCAGCTCCCAATAGGTCAGAAGGAATATTAAACAGCTGGAAGTCAACCATGAGTCAAGTGCTAATAGACAAGTAAAAGGGGATTCTTTGTTATGTTTTTCCTCCCTTGAAACAAAATTATGTTTCATGGTTGGACAGGTAAAGAAGAGCATCTACAGAGTTCCTTGTAAAAGCCTTCCACGGAATTCTAAGTTGAACCATAAATATTCATAAATCAGTGTTACTGTCAAAAGAAATAATTTTTTACAACAAATTTAGCTTACTGCATTATAAGCTGTCAAATCTCTCCAGGATTTTGAAGTTCAGAAACTCCTTTTAAGCTCTAACAGAATCCAGAAAACAAAACCATCCTTTAACTTTAATGAAATTTGATTGTTCTTTCTTACTCATTTTCCAGAAAATCTAATCCTATGGATTCAGCTTCTTAATTTCTCCAACTTATTATGAGTTTGAGGAGATCAGACACTACTGAAGCCATCAGAGAATATTCTTAGATGGTCCTTCAATATTTCAAAAGGATTTAAACAGATTTTTGTCAGGCAGACAACACAATCACTTTTAGAATATACTGTTTTTTTCACTGCACTTCATTTTTCATCCTTTTTTTACTAGTAGAAATGTCTTGAATTAGGTGAAAATTTCAGTAAAAATACTTAAATCAGCTTTAGCCTAAACCAGCATGTAATTATTTTTACTTCTATCTATTGAATTGTCTTTTCAGGCTACTTTGTTCTGTCCAGATATTACTGTGATTTATTAGGCAGTTGTTCAAACCTTAGCAAAGGACACTATAAAATATCATAACATAAGTCACACGGTGTATTCTCTATATCCCAATCACTCAATTCTATTCAAGAATATAAAAGCAATCCACCTAGGAAGAAGCCGTATTTCAGTTTTCTCTAAGGAAAAAAAAAACCAGTCAGTAGAACTATATGTTGTTTGTCATACTGAAGGAAGAGGAAAAACAAAAAGGAATTACCTAGAACTGCTGACATCTCAAATCAAGCTGGATACATTCTTCTTCCTTTCACTGGGCATTTATACCTTAAAAATTAATATTTTCTTTAGATGGAAACATGAGTTTCAGAGCTATGGCAAATTGCATATCATGGTTGTGAAAAGTCTGTGAAAGTGTACCTAAATTCAATCCTTGCATGTGGGATTCTTTAGACTTGAATAGTGGGAGAGTTCTTTTCCAAAAATCTGAATATATTTAAATCATAGGTGCTAGTTCTTGCACAAAAACAATCTCAAAATAATCTGATGTCCAAACACTTTAATGTTTGGACATCAACAGAATTTGAAGTTAAACAACCTTTGAGCACAACACCTCCTGGAAACTAGAGATCTTTTATTTGTGTTCATCATCCGTATCAGATTTTCTGGAGTGGGAGGATAAGAATGTGGCATTGAGTCAAAGCAGCCTCACTGAAATAGCACATTTCCGTAATTGATCTGGCTGTGAAACTAAACTGGAATGCCAGTGATCTATTTTCTTTGTAGGCTTACAAACGAGGAGGACAGGATTCCATGCAATTTCATTGCCTGATTTGATTTTCGACTGAACTGTCATTTGTAACAAAGGATTGTAGAGAACTTCACAGGCATGTTTGTGGTAGATTCATATTGCTGCAAACTCATGTGTTGCTTGTTGTCCAAAATAAACATAAAACAAGTATTGGTAGATTGTGCCAGAAATACTTTAAAAATAAATTCTGAATAGTCATCATAAAGCTTTGAATGTGTAAATGTGCATTTGTTCACTTCTTTATGCCATAATTTCCAAAGCAAATTTCCAAATTTCCAGAGCAGATCTTAGCTGATATGACTCCTTGTCACTAATACAGCTGTTCTTCCTAGTCAACTCATACTACCTATGTGTGCTTGGAATAAGTTTCAACACCATACCAAGACTTACAGAAGGAAAGTGGCATGGGCTAAACATGCACTGCAGATTTTTCTGCTTTAACTGCTTTTGTCTAGCTCTCCTTTACAAGTCAACCACTATGCCTCTAGAGTGCAACATAGCACCATATGGCAATTCCCACAATATTCTTCAGCAACCCTGTGCTGCACAGCATGATGTAGTGTATTACAGAGTATTAAATTGGGCCACAGAAAAAAAATGCATTAGGATAGCATTGCATACATGGTCAGACAGTCCTGCATCAGCAGAGCAGTTATGATCTCAAGCAACCCCATGCAGATCTGGATGTAGTATGCCAGGTGCTGGAGCCATGGCAGGGCTGAAGTGCTTGTCCCCTTCCAGGTATGACTGCTAGGACCTCTCTCAGTTTCAAGGATGCCTTGCTAACAGCATCCTTTCAACAGCATCCTTATAATGCTGTTCTGTCCTGTTCTTTCAATAAAAAACTTTGAGAAGCACTACATCTAGCAAAACCCTCAAGGGTGAGTGTCTCAGTTTGGACACAAGTCTAGGAGAAAGTGTTTGGAGTGAGTGTTTCCTTTAAAAGGGTTCCAACAATCCCTTTTTGCCAATAGAAAGTTAATACTAGTGGATGAAAGTGAAAAAACCCCAACCGTTTATTGACAAACAGAATGCCCACACAGCATGGGAAAAAGGTAAATAAATGCTAGATATTGACTTGTCAGACCTTACTAGTATATATATAAATAAAAAAACAACAACGGCAGCAACAGCAACCAAAATCCGACGCCTTTCCCCTTCGGTGCAGTTCCGGGCACAGCCGGCAGGGGCGCTGTGGCGTGAGCTCGGCCGCCTCGCCTCTGGCAATGGCGACTCAGGCGACAGGGAAAGAGAGGAGGTGGCTCCTTTCCAAAACTCATGGGGAGCAGCCGGTCTCAGTGCTGCTCTGGGCGGCGAGCTGCGCTGTAGCAGTAGTCTCAGGGCAGTGGGCTGTCACAGCAGAGGCAAGCAGAGCCAGGGTGGCAAATCAAAGTGTAGCACTAACCCCAAATCAGTGGCATTAGCATCAGAGGGGTCTTGACAGATGCAGGATGCTAAGCTAAAGTGTAGCAAAAACCCTGAAGTGGTGGCAGAAAACAGAGGGCAGCTGGGTGGGGGATTGCTCCTCTGCACAGTTTACCTGCTACAACTGGTCCTGAACTTGGGCTGCCATGCAGAGGGAACAGCGCAGCAGGGAGTGCTCCCGGCTCCCAAGTCTCAGCAAAGCACACATCAGCTCTGGGCTCCCAAGTGGCAGAGGAGCAGAGAAGGAAGCTGGCAGGCCCTGGTCACAGTGCCTAAAGAAGATTTAAAAAAGGACAAAACCCACAGGGCAACAGGACCCCAGCTGAGACCCACCATGCCATATGGAAGCTGTGTCGATCACCTCACCAGAAGGAAAAGCAGCCACTGGCTTCCAACCTCCACAGGATCCTGGGCTGTCCTTAGCCCACCGTGATATTCCTGAGCTGGAAGGCGAGGCAGTGGCACTTCTGAGCACAAAACAAAAATAAAATTGTGGAAAATAAATCCCAAATGAGTTCTTGCTAAAGTGTTTATCCAATTGACCACTGTTATTAATAATATTAATAAATTACTGAATGTTTAATTACCTGTTGTCAATGTTCTTAGATCCCTCCTTCATTAATTGTTCATTGTTAAATATCCCCTAGCAAGTCAAGAATAGTTTGATTTCTATTTACCCTGTGCCTGTATCCCTTTCCATTGGGCATCACTCCCACTGCTCCCCAAAATGGCGCCCAACAAGGGGTTTATGCAAATTAGAAGATACCCAACACCTTTCAGAAGGAAGATGCCCCCAAATCACCGAACTAATATTAAACCAATATACTAACAGTGATACTCCTGAGCAGGCAGGACAACAGAAAACACCAGATCATCAACCAGAGCTGGTTTCCATCTCACCACCGTAACCTAGTAGCACTCAATCAATTTGACACTCCAGACCAGGAGTCAGTAAGGGTCTTCCCAAGGACTCTTGCAAGGATGGAAGCCCCAGCTCTGCCAGGTGGCAAAGCTGAACATCTCCTCCTCCACATTGTTCATGTGAGCAGCGGGCCCCCACCCAGAGCTGACCTCAATAAAGGCATTAAAATGGAGCTGGTCTCCTGGCCCATTCATAACAAAATGGTTATGGGATATGAACCATTCCCAAAACAGTGAGGGAAAAGAAGGAGAAAAAGAGAAGTAAATAAGGCAAAAATGTCTTCAGCTAGCAACTGCAATGTGTTATGTGGGCTATAGTAAAGTGCCAGTAGTAGAGTGGTTATGTTTCATGCTGTATGTATAATCGAATTATCCATTTTGTTGCAATGAACTACAGCCAAATATGACAGAATCATAGAATGTCTTGGGTTGGAAGGGACCTTGAAGATCATCCAGTTCCAACAGCCTGCCATGGACAGGAAGCACTCCATTAGAGCAGGTTGTTCAGAGTCATATGTGAATCTATCTATAGTATACTCTCCATAAATCAAATATTCTGTACTCAAATGGTGCTGCCTATAAAAGTCAAGACTTGTACAAACATAGAAGTTTAACATTAAGAACAACTTATCATATGACCTGCACTCTCTTTCTGATTTTACTGTTAATGTAAATGCCTATTTGTATTCTGAAAATGATATTTCAATATTTGTGTTGTTTATAGCTGGAGTAGGGAAACACTTTATGGAAAGCAATTTGTTCCATTTAATTCTTCAGTTGCCCATGAATGTCGCATTAAATTTATTTCATATTAAAAATTATTGCTGAAAAAATGTTAGTATATAATTCTTGGTTTAGAATAAATTTCTAAACACTTCTTTGCATGGAACTCAGATTCTACAGTCTAAAATTACTTACAGATCACATCCATAAATTCTGTCTCTATTTTACATAAGCAATTCAGCAATTATCCAAGCATTTTTCTGGGAAAATGTATCAGAACGCATACATAAAGTGGATGTAATAGTACTCACATACCATCGCCCTTAATAAGAGTAGAAAGACTCCACCCATATCTTTAGATAAAAGAATGTGATTCCACAAATTTAGTGGTCCACAATAATTCTTTGGGATAAAACAGAGAGGTAAAAGTTTTTACAGGAGTCACTTAGTGTCTAATTTTTCCTTTTGCCCTCAAGTAATAATTATTTCCAAAAACACATGAACTGGAAAAAGTTAGCCCTTGACAAGGATCAAATACCTACAAACACACAAGGTATGTAAATGTATAGCTGAAAATTGTGTCCATAGGAAACTTAGACTAAAAGTGCATTAAATTCATAGCATGTTTTTCTCAATTAATAGGGCCCACTTGGGAAGATTTGCCAGAACAAAAATAGACATTTATGTTGCGAAAGCCTGGGTCTGAGATGCTTTTACTAGAATCTCATCATACTCCATGGAGATGAGTGGCATTGATGGCTAAAGACTGTTTTAGTCTTTTATATATTTTTCATATCTTTTTAGCCTTGTAGATATGATATATATATATATATATAGTTGTATGGTTTCTAGACTTTTCCTGCCCTTTCTCATAATAAGCTAACCGTTACTAACATATTCTTGAAATTTTGTTTAGTCTTAAGAGACTTGCTGAGAAGGACATCTTGTTTTCCACCAGAACTTAAGAGAGAAAACAAAGAATGGGGCAGAGAAGCCCCTGGACCAGCTCCAAGGAGTTGGCCCAAGGGTGGGTTACTGAGGCAACTGATCTCTTATTGGATGCACCTGCTAGATATAGTAATTAACCTTATAAAAATTGTAGAAATCCTTTATCACATGTGCACAGAGCCACATTTATGTATCTGAAAGCTTTCATTAAAGAGTTGCTTTTTATTTAATCACTTTTACATTGTTAAAAGTTTTGTCTCTTTATTTTAGGCAGCAATATTACAATGGGCTCACACAAAATTGAGATGCACATAAAGCAAGTCAGATGATTTATGTTCATTAGATGTAAGCACATAAATTGCAGACATTAAAGATAAAATTATTCTTACCCATATTAAAACCAAAAGTTGTGACTTGTGAAAGCCCCACTACTAAGTAACCTTCAGCAAGTAGAAACACATTTCTTGGATCATTTCATGGGTTCTGCCTGCCCACAAATAGAAACTTGCATTACAGAGAAAAATGCATTTTTTGTAACATGCTCAACAGGAAGAGGGATTCAGCTTTTTCCTAGAGATAAGTAAACTTAATTAGAATTCAAGGAACACTTTTAAACTTCTTTCTTATTAAGTTATAGAAACTTCTCCATTTATGGAAAAAGAGTACATCTTCTAATGTAAAAAAATGTGAAAACAAGATGGTTTGGCATGCATTTCTTAACTGTTTCATCAAGCTTCTATTCTTTGTGTAAGTACTCAAGCTGCTACATGAGCAAATCTTACACAAATAATGACTGTCATTAAACTGCTCGTTTAAACAGTTGATTCAAGTGGAATATCATGGTTCTCTAGTCTGCCAGATAAGCACTTGGGAAGTGTTGCTTTTCTATTTGATATATTCCACTTCTTTTAAATTCTAAAGAATCCCATGACTTGCATAATAAGCAGCTTTACATTTTAAACTCAGTGAGCAGAGATACTGAAGCAAAGTACAAATCTATCATTAAAAGAATAAACATCTCTGTTGATGCTTCAGTGTTGAAAGGCTTTCTTGAATAAAGCCAAAACATTTTCTTGCTTTAAGACACAAGTGGATTTCCAAATCTCACAAGGTCACAACAAAAAATGAGTTCAAGTCCAAGAAGCATGGAATTACTCTGTAAAAGGAAATCCTGTCAACAAAGAATATTCTGCTTCAAAGTAGTATTGCAACAGAAATTAAAGACTGACATTTTTACCCACATCAATTCACATCTCAGTCCAGAAATGCATACCTAAATAAAAGGATACAAGGAGTTTATGAGCAAATGGTAGATTATGCTGTTGATTAAATAAGGTGCTACAGTTTGGGATTGAAGATAGGCTGCTTTCAGCACTTCCTTCAAAAATAGAATCACAGAGTGGTTTGGGTTAGCAGACACCTCAAAGTTCATCTTGTTCCAAAGCCCTGCCATGAGTTGAACATGCCAGGACTTTGACCAGGTTGCTCAGAGCTGCATCCAGCCTCGCCTTGAACACTTCCAGGGATGGGCCATCCACAGCTTCTCTGAGCAACCCGTTCCAGTGTCTCACCACTCTCACAGGGAAGAATTTATTCCTACTAGCCAATCTAAACCTGCCCCTCTTCAGTTTGAAGTCATTCCCCCTTGTTCTAGCACTATATACCCTCATAAAAAGTCCCTCTCCTGATGTCTTGAAGCCCCTTTAGGTACTGGAAAGCATTATCAGGTCTCCCCAGAGCCTGTTTTCATAGGAGAGGTGTTCAAGTCCTTTAGAGTAGGCCTAAAGAACATCTGCACAGCAGCTCTACAGAGTGAAAAAATACTGTAAATGCGTAAACTTTAACAGCAATCTCACATTTTCATTTTACTTTACTTGCATACTACAAGATCACTGTAACTATAATAGTTTGCATACACTTATATGACTAGAGAGAAAGATTTCAATTTCAGCCATTCTTACCAAGGAATGATCTTATGGTCATTTATGATCATACTGTCATGGATTTATGCCTGCAAATCAAGACATGAACTGCCCAAAATCCCAACAAACCAACACACACAAACACACCCAAGAAAAGAAACCTGCTGTAGCAACAATAGTTCACAAAAAAATCTTGGAGATGCCTCTTTTGTAGCTGAAAGGAGCATTTATGACTATGAAGAAAAAAGGGTTTCTCAGTTCTCCACAGTCTCCATTGCATCACTTACTGAACATTTTTCATAAAAATAATTCCTCTGTTTCTCAAATTTGGTGCAGTCTTTGTTTGCAAAATATTCATTATTTACAGAAAATGTTATGCTTGACAAACATTAGTTCTAAACTAAAAAGCTGCCTGGCTATCTCTTTTTCCCAGTTCTCCTTTCCAGCCTTGGCTTTCTGGCTATATAACTGCACCAAAGAAAGTGACATAAAGGTAAAAAATCTCAAGGTCCTTATTTAGGCTTCAACTGCTTTTTAGTAAATAAAGTAATGAGTAGAAGTACAAGCTCTGGTGAGGAAATATTGACCATGGCAAAGTTCCTAAAGGCTTTGACATGTTATTAAAATCTAAAATTAAAATCTTCGCCTTGTAAGCAGCTTTGCCCAGGAGGAAAACAGTATTTACTTTTAGATGTGTTTATAAGCTGGTTATGCATGAATGGGTTCTGGAGGACTTTTCTGTTTACAATAGGTATTGTCAATGCACATATAACAAACTCATTGAAGCTCTACTGAAGTATGATTGCAGTACTAAATATATGTGTTTTGTACCTGAAGAGAAAAGGTTATTGGATATCTTGGAGATCACTGAAACATTGTTTAGCTTGAAAAACTGGAAGGACAGTAGGGAGGACTTTTCATATCCTTTATATATATATCTTCCATATGTGAGGTAGGACGTGAGAGTATTCCAAGGAGCATCATGTGCTTAGCATTTGAATATAGAAGTGGTGCATGGTAACCATCATTCACCATCCAAGTAAGTCACTTGGAGAACTAGCTTTAACCCAGTACTAGTATCATATAAGCATCAAATAAAAGATTTGTTATTCTTTCTTTGAGTTTCACTCATATAAATTTTAGAGGTCTTTTGCTATGTATTACCAATACTTGTAATTCATCTTCTGCATAGGTAAGCAAACCATTCTCCAAAGCAGGAACACATCCCAAGTTTCTCTGAATTTGAAAGGTGTTGCATTTAAACAGATTTACCTAAACACATTCACCACAATTCTTTCTTCTCCAGCAAGTTCTCAGAATTCTCAGAAGAATTTGGCTGATTTAATTGGTCTCACCCTTGATTCTAGAGAAGCTCAGCTCCAGGTATTTATACAGCAGCTACAAAACAGAGACCATTAGACAATCTCTGCATGATATAACTACATTATATAGCCCAATTCCTAAGAGGTTTCAACTGTGTTCCTCCTTAAAAATTAAGCTAAATACTGTGGTATAACTTTAGAAAAATATCTTAATTAAATCTTGGGAAGTACAGAATACCCAGGAGACCACAAATGCATGATAAGATCAAAACTGAGCTTACACAAAAGAGGAATTGCTAAAATTGCTTAAAATTGCATTGCAAATGATGAAATAGTTGTAAAAGAGAAATAATGTGAGTCCATGCTTTCCTTTTATGGAAATATTTGGTTTTATGAATCTGCTTACACAGTACTGTGTAAGTCCAAATATTTCAGCAAAGTTAAAGCATCGTTTTTACCATTTTGCATACACAAGACCAAAAATACTTATTTCACATATCTTTCAATGCTGTGTTCAACCATGAAAGTTGCACAGGTTTAGGGAATACAGGTAGTGGAAGCTCTTCCTAATACATGGAGGTTTCAGAAAATTTAGGAAAAATGGATTATATAAGGTGCACATTTCTCTTTACTACTGAAACCTAATCTATTGTGAAAATGCAGTATTTTAAAAATACATAAAGGTACTCTTATAATCACTGAATGAATGCCAGGGTTTAATATCGAGTACTAATGTATATTCCTTTCCTTAGTGTGACCCAAAGCCAGTACAATTCAAGGCACAGTTTTATTATAGCTAAACAGTAAAATAGATCTTGTTAATGAGAATTTGCTTGAATCCTATTCTGAGTCATATATTGAGATATAAGTGCTTCGCTGAAAGATTACCTTGCAGTAAATATTCATCCTCCTGAAACATAAATTCTGCAGATTATTTTCAGATGGGCTAAAATGCAGCTCTATCAGCACAATGAGCAGTTCAAATAATGTAAAGGAGGTATGATTGAAAAAAAAAAAGTGGGCCTTGCAAATTTGCAAATAATATAATCAGAGGGCATCTGTCTGGTACTGCCTGTTCATAGTCTTGATTGTCCTAGCAAGATTATATCCTTGGAATGACACTTGTGAGCTTGAAGAGAGAAGGCGGCATCTCCACAGCAGCTACTAAGACAAAACTTTTACAATATAACAAAAGAATAAGGAAATTTTACTAGGTAAGTACATCCTTGTCTAGGGTAGAAAGACACAGCAATCACAACCAAAGAGTCAGCTTGGAACATGATAGACAAAAAGGAAACTGCAACACCAATAGAGGTTTTAGGAGTTGGCCAAACTGCAATTTACTTCAAAGAAAACATCATCTGTAAATGGTGAGCAAAGCACTGGTTTAAGCACATAGTCAAATTGGAGAGGCAGTTCCCCAAAGTGAATCATCTTTACTGGTTTTTGCTGGGATAGGGCTGAATTTCTTCACAGTAGCTCTTATAGTGCTCTGTGTTGGATTTGTGATCAAAACAACATTGAAAACTGATTTTTTAGCTATTGCTGATCAGTACTTGCAGACTGTCAGGAGTGCCTTTTCTGCTTCTGTCTTCCTGTTTGCCTTTCCCATCTCCTACATCATCCTGCCATGGGAGAAAGAGAGTGAGTGCTTGTGTGGGTAGCTTCCTGCCTGGTAGCTTCCTACCAGGTTTAAACTAAAGAATTGTCTTAGACTGAAGTTGGTGAGATGACTGATAATAATTTTAAACAAAAGATAACAGGCTCATACAAATAGAATATTTTCAGTGCATCACTTCTAGTGTGATTTTAAAAAAGTTAACCTCTTCTAAAAAATATTATCAACTTGCATGATTATTGTATCCAAGTCAAAACAGTATGAACAGGAAGACACACCTGAGAAGAGTGTAAAACAAAAAAAAAACAAAGGCAGCCAATTGCAAAAGTAAAATAGAAGGGGAAGATAACTTAAGAATTCACTGTGATGTCATCATATATGACCCCAGAAGCGGCTTGTGTTGTATCAGGGTCTGTACAAACTTTGCAGAAGAATTTTCCCACCCTGTTTAAAATTATCAAATAATGAAGGGAACAAACAGGCAAAGGAAGAAGCAAGTAAATATTGCGCTTACACAGAAAGCACAGGAAATTGCTAGTCATGAAAGCCAGATATGCAGATCAGCATGGTAACTTCTAACTTCTGAACAGGAAAAGAATAGAGTCTCTCCTCAGGGAATGAACTCTGCAATGCCTGTGTTAATGACTATTTAGTGGTTGTAAAGCAACAGCTTTTCAGTACCACACTATTACCTACTGTCGCAGTTGGATTCTCAGACCTCTCTTTCCTGGTTCAGCCAGGTTGAGCATGGCAGAATAAATCGGGATGGGTATGATGGAGTCCCCAAAGATAGATTTTCATGTTCACAGAGACCTCATGGTCTGAGGGGCTGCTTCCAAAGACCCAGGGGCGTGGCAAACATCACAATGTAAAGGGGTATCTGAGGGCAGAGGTCCAGTCACTAATGTGGACCAGGGACATGACCTATTCTGAAATTACTCCATTAGCATCCCCCTAGCATCTCTCCTCCCAAGGCCTCAGGCTTATTCCCTCCATGTTAGGAACCCAGTCCAAGGTTTTATCTATCCCAGCTAACTCGGTTCCCACAACCTTCCACATAATATTTAATATTTTCTACTAAAAATGAGTTACAGATGTACATTCCCAATTCCCAGACAGTTCTGCACCACTAGCAGATGTAAAGGATTCACAAAGGAGAATTCTTTTTCAAACAGAGAACACTGTCCATAACACCTAAGAGACAGATAAACATACCAAGAAAATAACATTAGGATGTGAATCCACGCAACTTCTTTGTAGAGCCTGTAGCTTCCAATAAACCTCCTATGAACTTCCAGATTTCTGCAGCTTTTCATAGCCAGAGGATAAACTATACAAATAGGTAGCTGTGCTACCCACAGTTATTGACTTCTCTAACTGTCCAACCTTTATTTAGTATTTCAACCAATTCTGAATGACCCTCCAGATCTTCACTTATCTGCTTTGTCAGGTCCCATTCTTCCAACAAGAATTTTGGCTTCCAGAACTAAGGGATTGCTCCAAAGAGCATCTACAAAAAAGGTCCTTACCACAAGTTGACCAATAAACCAAAGCAGGAGTGTACTAGCTCTCCTAATCCAAAACAGTGATAAAGACCTTTTGAAAATCAGAGACAGTTGAGAATTTGTACCCAAATATGTTCCTGGACATGTTCACTTCACTGGTACTAAGTACACTGTGTTTCAGTACTGTCTGACTTGTCCAAGGAAGATACAGGACACTGACAAAAAAGCAGGAAATTCTGTAGAAGGAAAGTAACTGAACTATAATCATCAGGGTTTGCAGAGAAACGGGGAAATTCTTTCTTTTGAAGGAGGAAACAGACAAAAAATTCTTGCAGCACATTCAGCGAAGCTTAATGATGTGAGCATATGTTTTCCATACTCTTTCCTCAGAGCACACAGAGATCCTGCCAGCAAAGTTCTGAACTGATGTTTTGTTTAAGTATTACTTTACCATAAACATATAATATCAAAGCTTTTTATATTCACAGGAATAAGGTCAGGCCTTAGTCAATGATGTAAATCCAGAAAAAGTATCATCCAAACCTATAGATTCTGTTTGTGCATGCAAATCACATATATTCTAAATATTCACTTGTTTACCTAACTAATGAATTTAAGTCCATACAAAGAAGGGGCAAATAAAATCTCAAAAGCAAAAAAAGATATCACATATGTAAAGTAAGTGATATAGAAGCGATTATGGAAGCTAGTCAAGCTAGAATTAGGATTTAAATTGTCATTAAAATATATATACAAGATATTTTTTTCTGTCCTTTGCTTTCTATAAAAGATTTGAGAACAGCATGGCATTTGATATTGCAGGTTTTTTTCTTACAACTAAAAATATATAAGCAAAATTACTTGTGTAGCTATTAAGGACATTCTTCAGGGAAGTTATTTGAGTCTCCATGTAGTCTGGCAACACATTTGCAATTATTTTGTTTTATTTAGAACTCATGTTTCATGAAATACAATTACAATTAAAAAGCTGTTTCATATTTAAATTTGACCATTTGTAATTTTTGTTTAAAGGATGAATATTGAAGTTAAAATAATAGAAAATAGGACTATTTCAATGACACGACTATGGTATTATGATTACAACTTATTTTTGTTTCTGTAGCAATTTTTATTCCAGAATAGCAACATATTAATTATAGCTTATGTTCAAAAAAGCCTTTGTCTCCAGGAAGCCTGTTTAGCACATGTTAAGTGAGATTTATGCATAAGATGAAATTTAAGTTCATTTTAATGTGATTTCCTGAACAGTGGTGTGGCTTTAGCACATAAGAGAGGTTTTTTGCTTTACAATTAACTAAACTTCACAGTGTCCCTGAGGTCTTCTTGACTCACATCTCTTTAATAGATTTTGTTCTACTGTAATTCAGAGAAATGAAACACAGACAGACCAAGATACATATTTTTCCTTAATTTGGGGAAGATTTCAGACCTGGGATTTTTTTCAGACCTAGGATTTCTCTAAAAAAAATTACTTAACTGTGCAAAAGTGGTAACACAAACCCAAATTTGAGGTCACTCAGATTTCCTGGTTCTTTCAGATTTACCTCTAAAATTGCAGAAAATTAGCTTGCTGTAGGAACATTAGCTCTCTGTTCAAAATGCCAATAAGAGTCGTTACAGCTTTACAAAGTCAACAAACACATAACAAGAATGCAAAGAATGCAAAGCCTTTGAAGAACATAAAGAGACAAAACAGTATGCTCTATTCTATCACTGTTACATGTGCTTCAGAAGCTTCCCTTTAGGTTATATTTAGGAGTCCTGTGCAGAGTGATTTAACCAAGGAATATGTCTAAACCAGACAATTCAATTCCAGTACCAGGAATGCAGTAGACACAAACCTGATCTCCTCTAGAAGTGGACAAACACATTAATGACAGAATCATGAAATAGTTTGTATCAAAAGTACTTTTAAAGGCTATCTAGTCTAACCTTCTAACCATGAGCAGAACCATGAGCAGGACCAGGTTGTTTAGAGCCCCCAAGAATCTGAGTCAACCTCCTAAATCTCATCAAACAGCCCTTCTTTTCATTTTTCAAGATGTAATTTGAAGATTATTGCAAGACTAGATTGTAAGAAGGGTTCTATAGTGAGCAAATGGAATGAAAAATCCAGCACTTGATCTGGTTAGTGATTGCCCAGCCCTCTAATTTATGAAGGTCTCTCTGCAGGGCCTCTCTGCCCTTGAGGAAATTGACAGCTTCTCACAATTTAGTGTCATCAGCAAATTTACCTTCAAGTCCTGCATCCAGGTTTTTAGAAGCTGTTGAAGAGCACAGGGTGGAGGATAGAGCCCTGTAACCCCACCAGTGACCAGGCACCAACCTGATGTCATCCCATTCCTTCTAAGGTCTTGTAAGGTTTCTCAAAGAGAAACCTTTTCCTTTTCTCAAAGGAAAAATCCTGCTGATGATGAGAAGGAAAAGAAGTTATGTAATAGTAATTGACCCATTGTCCTTAATGAGGGCATGGATTCTTTCTTCTTCCAAAGAAAATCAAGTTTATTGCCATCAAGCAAGGCCTTATAAACTGTACAACTAGGTAAGGCTTTTATACTGTGCTAAAAATACCCTGGCTAAAATTATACTTGTTAACATTCTTGTGAACTAAAACAAACACACATTGGCAGCATGCCATCTCCAGTGTTGCTGTCCACGCATCCTCTTGATCAGTCAGCACTCTGATCATACATTGTCCATGCTCAGGTTAAATAACTTGCATTTAGTCTTCATGTCAGCTGTACATTTCCCAATGTGCTTTTTGTGAACAGAAGTGAACAAAGGCCCTTTATTCTATTAGACTTTACTTGTCTCCTACAATCCATGGCACTTAAGCATTTTGAATCAAGTATATTTGTACATCCACTTTTCAAAACCACTGGAAAAGTGATGATAATTCCTATTTTCTTGAGAATTAACAAATGCCATGAGGTAGGAACCAGGCAGAAGAGAGGATAGGGATTTCTGACAAACTCTACCAACAGTTCCTTACAGATATAACTGGTCTGAATGCAGACTCATTACCCAGTGCTAAGCATCAATACACACCAAGGTACTTCTTATTCTAGTTTGCACAAAGGAGAGAGGCAGTTGGTAACCCACAAAACTTTACACTAACTCATCAAAACTTTACACTATTTATACATCTCAACAAACAGAGGCATCAGCACTCATTGGTTGCAGATAACATAACTTTTTCATTAGTTAATACTCATACCCCTACTGCTTATTGTATCTCTTGCTTCTAACGTCTTCACATGCAATTCTTTCCTCCACTTGAGTCAGGGGCCCATTTTTAGTGACCAGTCAGTCACCGCAATCTCCCACTGCCATAATTATCTTTGTCCCAGTTACTGCTCAGTTCTGCTCACTTCATTCCTGGTGGCTCTCATCCAGACAGCCCATTCATCTTGGGATTCACTTCCCTATTTCATAAAACAAAGAATTAGCCAAGCAATTGCTAATGAGCTCTGTCTAGCTATAACTACTGTTTAACAACTAAAAAAAAAAGAAATTCAAATTTTGATTCAGGTCTTGAGGACCCAAACCTTGAGGGGCTTGGTATCACAACCACTGGGAGTACCACAAAGCACTCATTCAGTGCAACACCTAATGAATAAAATTGTTGAAATGCACTAGAGATTTTGTCATTTCAAACCACAACTCCTGGCTGTTCCAGGAGTACAAGAGCTGGTGGGAAGCAGGGAACAAGCAACACAGTGCAATGTTTATTAAGCCAACATCTGGGTTCTGTCCCAGTTTCAATTTTCTAACTTCAGAACTCAGCTTCAAGCAATGTGTCATTACTTTTCTCATATTGGAATAAAAGTAACATAGATAATCACAGAAACACCATTCCTGCAGAAAATCTCATTTTGCAAAGTACAATGTAAGTCACCTTGCCCAGTGCCTGCTAACACTCACAGTTTGAAACTCCATCTGCTCTAGATATAATAAAACTTTGAAAACATTTACTTTCCGTGAAGCTGGCAGCCACATTTCTCCACTCGAAAAGGTAATATGATCTTGAACAGATATTTTTCTAAATACAGTATTCAAAGAGGGTACTTGAGAGGTCCTTTCCATTTGGGATACAGTTCTGTTGCATCTGGCAGTGAAAGGTGAACTAGAGATTAGCGTTTACTCTGGTTTGCCACTGGTATCTCTGAATGTGACAGACTCAATACTTTCCCATGACCTGAGCATACAAGTCTACGGGTTCTCAGAGCTGAAAGCCTCAAAGCAGCTTTAGATCAGAAGGGAAAAGATGATACAGACCATTCTTGTCTCTTTCAATACTTTTTCAATACTTTGAAAAAGACACAAATTGAAGACCAAAATGCCAGCTGGAGAGACCTGTACATTGATGAACTTACTGAATCTGGAGTTTGTGGATTTTTGGTTATTTTCCAGGTGTCCAGTGCCTTGGTTGAGTTATTGGAGAACAATCCAAATGTCTTGACACCCCAAACTTAGATGCCACCATGCAAATCCTATTGTATTGCAGATACTTTAACTGTCTATAGAAAGTCAGAAGATGGTCTGATCTGTGACAACAGTAAAATATTATTTTGCAATAAATGTAATAAAGGTGTAATAAAGCTATTATTAATTATAATCAAATGACCAGTTTATTAGTATTGAAAGCCTGACATTGTACATTATTTCTTATGCTATTATCAGAAATAATAAACATTTTATAAAGCTGAATACTGGCAGAAGATGCTTTCTTAAATAAAAAGTTTTGTTTGACATCAGAAGCAGTAAGTCTAAATTGTTTCCCACCAAGAACATCCTGGATACCCTCTCTGGGAATTGCAGCCCCCTCAGAATTACAAAGCTCCATCACAGAACACTTACTTAAAACACTTGGAAAATCATGAGGCTGACACAATATATGAGAACATTCTTGCAGTCTGCCCAGCTTGCTCTTTTGAAAGTCATTTGCCATCTTGCCAAGACATTTATTCCACCTTTCACATCATTATTCATAATGAGATTTTTTTGTTAGAACACTGTGATCAGTATGATTTTTCACTGATCTTTTTAGATTTATGTTCACAGAGGTGTCTTGACTAATATGAGTTGGCAGATGATGCCCTCAGTGACCAAAAGGTTGTCCCAAACACTGCAATCAAATAGGAAGTCTGATGACAATGTGGCATGTATTTTTTTTCTAAATTGAATTAAGTCCAGGTTGGCCAGAGCTCTGAGCAACCTGGTCCAGTGAAAGGGGAGTTGGAACAAGAAGATTTTGAAGGTCACTTCCAATTCAAACCATTCTACGATTCTATGAAAATAATGTAATTTTACCAAGCCAGTCCCAATGACAGGAAGGCCTCTCAGCAGCAGGAAACATCTCCATTGAATTATAACAGACTGAAAAAAATGTGTTCAATTAAATCCATTCATTAAATGTAAAGGATAAAAAAATGAAATAATAGTTCTTTATTGCTATGAACTGTAAAAAGATGAGGGGAAAGCAGCATTGTGGCCATAAACTGCACTGTCCTAGAAGCTAATTCCATCCTGCAATCCTAAAAGGTGGTGGAGCCTGCTATGGAGATACCACTTCTGAAGTATGACAGGTAGGATACATGTTCATGAAGGACTGAGGAACACTGAGGGGAAATGTTCCTGCAAGCTCAGCTTGGCTGTTATCATTCCTCCACCTCTATCAATGGCACTGCAGGAGATGTAACACTAAGCTTTGGTCTGCTCTAGTATGTTCATTCTTATATTCAAGCTTACACACTTTCAGGATTTTTTAGCAGGGATTTAGTTTTTCTGAAGTGCTTTTCTCTGTCTTTTTTTGAATAGTGAGACTCGTCAGACTGCTGCCAGCTAACATTTTTCTGTCTCTCAGTGAACCATCAGCTGATACTCTTTCCTGAAAGCATTTCAAAGTATCTGAAAGATATGCCTAGGCTTCAGAGAGATTTCATCTTTCAAATCTGGCTTCTGTATTACCTATAGTTTTTAAAATCTACTTTCTACTATTATTTCTTCTGTCATTTTTAATAGTAGCTACTTCTATACAGCAAGTTTTTGAACTCACACTTATTACATGGTTATCTTCTGGGATATCTGCACAGATGTTTGAGGAAAGACCTCCCTGGAAACTGTAAGACATATTCACTCACCATGGATATTTAATGTTTCAGTGCATAACAGGCAGCTCTGAGATAGAAACCAGGTGAAGATGGTTCTGAAAAATTGCATCTCATCTCCCAGGCACCAGGGTCTCTAAATCCATGCAGAAGGGAAAGGCAAGACCTCAAACTGCAGCAGTTAAACCCACCCAAGCTTTCAGTTAGAGCCCTCTTTTAGGAAGCCTCACTCTTAGATCCTAGAAAATGTCATGTATTTAAAGGGATATTAAACAAAATTGTTGCTGTGGCCTAATTTTCAAGGCTATGAGCAAAAGGTTGCTCATGGACCTTGAAGAAAATGTCAAGGTACAGGCGTTTTTTTTCGTAAAACCTTTTTGCCTAGATGAAAGTTTACTGCTCTCAGCCTGGAGTGAAAACAAAAATAATGTACATACTATAACAACCCTAAGGCCCAACAAGAAAAAAATAGAAAGAAATAATTTACAGCAGGTTTAGAGAAACATAACACAAAAATTACAGTAATGTAACGTAACAGGCATAAGAAACAAAAATTGATGGATTAGATAGGACTGGATCAACACGTAACACCAGAGTGACCTAACCCTTTAGAGCAGAAGTATACAAACAGCAAACTACTGCCAAAAGCAGATTGTGATTGACTGCCAGGAACTTTGCCAAAGTGGAAGAGGAGGCATGAGACGAGATTCACGTGTAGGAGAAGACAATGCATGCCTATTTCTGTGATGTACAGTGCTAGCCAAAGAGAGCTGGCAGACAACTTCAAGGTGCATTCCTCGACATGATTCAGAGATGTTTCAATGGCACAGATGATGTCTGAGGCATATAGGAGAAGGAAAATAAACTCAAAAGTTTCTGCACACAGATATAAAGACAACAGCCTCCTGGATCAGACCAAGGTTAATGACTGTGAAAAGGTACACTACATGAGGGAACTGATTTTTGCATGCACAGTGTATGTAGACAAATTCCCATGGGAGCAAGAAAATGCTAAGCATGTCCCACCCTTACTGTTTGCTATATTCAGTATCAAGTGAGAGACTAAAGAGCCTGATATTACATCTGAAAGCAGATAACTGCCTATGGCATTTTGGGTCAGACAGGGGATGCACTGTAAAAGTACTTGTCCCATACACAGAAACCGCAGATGATACAAAGCCAGTGGATAGAAAATAGTTACTTCACAGATGTCTGAGAGAAAGTTATTTGGAAAGAAAGCCATTATTGGCAGGTCACAGTAAATGTCTGTGCTGTATCCCAAAGTGAAGAGAGCAAAGATGATCCCTAAAGACATTTCAAATACCATTCATGCTTGAGTATTATTCATCAGTCTGATGTCATAGATTTATGAGCCCCATAAGTGGATATCACACTCCAGTTGGTCTTTGGAACTGCTAACAAGGCAACACAGTTACAACACTGCTCAGCACTTACATCACTGCCTTCAAGATGGATATAAGGATCCATATAAGGAGAACCCTTACTTAGTCAAAACAAAGTTTTAAATGTTAGAAGACAGCCAATAGAAGTATAGCTTTCTCTATATGCTTAACTGTTTTAATTAAACAAGTTGTGTTTCTCTATGGTGAAGCTGATATAGTCACACACGCAGGCATGACACTGCTTAGAGGAATAAACATTCACTTCCCCTAAGAGCAAATCCTCCTGTGAGTAAAGTTAGTCCATAATAAATTTAGAATTTATCAGAATTTATCAGAATTTGGCTAGCCAGGAAGAAATCTCCTTGAAATTATTATGTTGGGAACCTAATTGCAAAAAATTGTAATTACAATACTATGTATTATAGGGTGTTAGATACTCACCAATTAAATGTCAACAACATTTCCACTAAATTATTTCATTCTTGTTGGAAGTTAGGATTTTTCCTTTTTTTTCTTTCTCCCAGGGAATTTTTTTCCCATTTGTTGCTTAAGAGATGGGACTATGAAGGATACTTGAGACAAAAGATATGACTAGGATGAGGAGGAGGGGGGAAGGGGCGCAGCAGGCTGCAGTCTCTTAGCTGGGGAGTAAGCTTGGTGACTGCAGGGTTTTCTCTTGGGAAGTGCCAAGATACAGCAAGACTAGGCTGGGGGTCAGGGGCTGTGCTCAGCTTGCTCTCCCTGTCTCTGAGATCAGAGGGAAGATGGTTGAGGTCTTGGTGCTGGACTGCTGCTGTGGGGACAGCTCACTGCTGCTGTGGTGTTCTGTCTTTCACAGCTTCTCCTACCATGGGGTGGGCCTTTGCTCACAAGAGTGGCTATTGAACTGGGACCTTTTCAACATCCAACCTCACCGGGAGGGACCCTTACCATCTACTTGGGTGCCTCAAGGGAAATCTGGCGCTAACCCCCTCTGCTCTCTGAAGGAAGCACCTCCTGGCTGCTTGTGGGACCTGCCTGCTGCTGCCATCTCCAAGACCTCAGGTGATGTGAGAACCAGGGGAAAACACAACCCCCTCCCTTCACCTTCTCTCTCCTCCCAGAGCTGTCAAGCCCCAACTGTTTTTTCCCACTTCTTCAGGGGTTTTTGCTACACTTCAACTCAACACCTGGCATCTGCCTGGATCTCTGCTGCTCCTGCCATGGCTCTGGGGTTTTTGCTACGCTTTGTCCTGGCTCTGCTTGCTTCTGCTGTGACAGCCCACTGCCCTGAGACTACTGCTACAGCGCAGCTCGCCGCCCAGAGCAGCACTGAGACCGGCTGCTCCCCATGAGTTTTGGAAAGGAGCCACCTCCTCTCTCTCCCTGTCGCCTGAGTCGCCATTGCCAGAGGCGAGGCGGCCGAGCTCACGCCACAGCGCCCCTGCCGGCTGTGCCCGGAACTGCACCGAAGGGGAGAGAGCCTGACAGCCCGGAGAAGGCTGCAGCTGGGTTTCTGGTTCTGTTTTGTTTGTTGTGCTGCTGCTGTTGTTTGTTTGTTGGTCTTGACAGATACAGATAGAGATATATGCTAGTAAAGAATTGTTATTCCTTTCCCCATATCTTTGCCTGAAAGCCCCATAATTTAAAAGTTACAATAATTTGGAGGGAAGGGGGCCATATTTTCCATTTCAGGAAGATTCCTGCCTTCCTTGGCAGACGCCTGTCTTTTAAATCAAGACAATTCTACATTACGTGGCTTTGAAACTGGTTTTGATTATAGCAGCCCTATAATTTTTCTATGTGAGACTTCGAACTGTAACATCCTACAAATATATCTGAGAAAGATAAACTTCTAATATTTAGTTTTTGCTTGATAAAGGAGGCATCAAACAGACAAAGAAAAGGAGAAGTTTGATGAGGTAATCTACTTGACTTCCAAGTAAAAATAAAAAAAAAAAGATACTAACCCATTACCTTTGACACCAAGGCTACTTTGTATAGAGATGAAATAAATCATCTGAATCTGATTTCAGCACTCTGCAAAAACCTTCTACTCACACAGGAACTCACAGTAAGAAAGAATTACAGGAACAGAAATGCCAATTTGATTATCATGCTTTCTAGTAATTTTGCCAATAGTTGCTAATAGGATTAGAATACATTTTCATTAGGAGGTATTTGAATACAGTATTTTCAAAGATGGTACTTTCTCTCTTTTCTTACTAAATTTTCCTCTTCATTATTTTTCACAGAACTTCAAAATGATCCTACAAGGAGTTATTGACAAATGCTACTTGTTATCTAAAGTGGCTAGCAGAAGCATATCCTCCTCACAGTATGAAATCACATTATACTGATATCCTAGAGACAGAAGCCAAACTAACATTTTTCACACACCCTACAGTGATACACCCTACACCTGACAGTGATAATATTTTAATTACAAAACTGAAATTCAGGCTATGTTAGCTGAAAGGCTTCCCAGAGCTCAAGCTGACCTTTAGGAGAGTCTAAGGTATCTTTGCCTTATTCAGATTAAGAAATCTTCTGCCTTCTCACTCCTTCCAGCCTAAAATTCTTACCTGAGCATACTGTATCTGAGAACTAAGGACAAATGTTCATAAATTTTCATGATAAATGATAATAAATGTTGAAGATTATTGCAGCTGGGTTTGCTGATGTACATGTGCAATTAACCAGTATAACCCGTGACAAGTTCACTGTTCCTCCTGATTCCAGTTTTGTCATCTACTGCCATGAAAGAACATGGATTATTTTTTCCATTAAGGAGATTTGTAATGTTGCACATTATTCCCTTAGCAACTGAGGGACTTTCCAAGAAAAAGTGAGAGAGACTTCAGACATTAAAAGAAGGATGAGAAAAGGACATGGTAACTTTTTAAGATGATACAAATGTTTTTTCTAACTGCTTTTGAGTTAAACTTCACACATGCCAGTTTCATTCTCCTTTCTAAGCCAACTAACAGCTCTTCTAGCATTGTGAAGACACATGCATATAGACAGGGATCTCCTTAGCTCCCAGAATGCTTTAAAAGCCCCAGAAGACTATATTTAAAGTAATTACCAGAGAAGTTGCCTTCAATGTATATACCACCTTGCAAATGGCCAGTATTACAGAATACTCATGTCAACTCACACAAAACCAAAAATTACACAAAACCTGACAGCAGCCACACTGACATCACATATGTTCCAAAATAACTCTTGGTCAAAGCCTCAGAAATAGAAGTGCATAAGTTTTCTTGTAACAAATCCATAACTTGTTTGTTGCCCAGAACTAAGACTGGCAAACCAAGCCTAAGTTTCCCTCTGATGCAATTACTTGCTAATATTGTGCCAAGTTGAGACTAATGGTTTTCATCCATGGATAAACAAATTTGAAGTGGAGATCCTATAGCAGATTTCACACTAACTTGAACAGATTTTTATTACTAAGTTTTTCATAAATGGCCCTCAAGACTTCTCAGCTTGTACCTCTGTCCTCATAAATATTTGAAATATATAGTTTATCCTTCAGCTTCCCAGGAAGTGCCAAATTAGGTGTTGAGGTTTTCTCAAGATTAAATTGATAAAACAAGGGCTTGAGATAAAGGTCTCATTTACTGTCTGCCCTTATTTTCAGCTGACTCATTTCTCCAAACTGGTGACTTGCATGTATGTGTGTATGTGTGTGTATACATGTATATATGGAGAGAGAGAGAGAGAGAGAGAAATAACATTATAAGTTGATATGACTTGATTACATTGTGGCAGGTTCAGTTGAAACTGAGCGGAAACACCAGTTTGTGTAGTGGTTTTAAAACTGCCAATCTGAATTTCCTGGCCAATGCACCAGATAATGTTGTGGGTTTAGAACTAGCTAAACTCACCAGTGCACCTACTCATTTTTTGTTGTGAGATATGATTTTAGGAGAAAGGAAAACAGGCTCAAACTTAAAGACTATAAAGAAAGCTTTATTAACAAAACTAAAAGAATAGGAAAAAAAAAAGGAAAAATCAGAATCAAACTTCCAGAACACTTCCCTCCCCTGCCCACTTTCCCACCTGACAACATAAAAACAAAACCTGGTATTTTAAAATCAGTTATCACTTCTACAATAATCTTTCCTCAATTCTCATAGGGTGAGGAGTTTTCTTTCTCAACACCCTGGATATATGTCCACAAGAACACAGTCTTCTCGTGGCTTTGCATCTTCACAAAACAGCAGCTGCCTGGTTTAGAAAAACTCTGCTGTTGTGAAATTCCTCCCATTTTCACAATTGAGTAAATGGGTCATTGTCAATTTATGAGGTGTCATTTTTTAAGGATGAGCTGTTCAAAGGAAAAGACCATCTTCACCAATTTCTACCATCATCTTCACTTCCAAANCTGATGGATTGGATTGCAGCCAAGCTGGGCTCTTCTCTCTCTCTCCCTCTCTCTCTCCCCCTGCTCCGCACCTGCTGGGGGGGCTGCAGTGGAAAGGGGGGAGAGAGGAGGAGAGGGCGTGGCCCGGCCCAGAGCCCGGGGAAATCCCGGCTCGGCACAGCCAGGGTTGGGGGTGACCAGAAGCAGGGCCTGGACCCCGCTCCAGCTGGAGGGGCCTCTCTGGCCTCCCATCCCGCCCGGGAGCTTCTGGGGCCCAGCACGGCCTGGCCAGGCTGCAAGGGTGGGCCTCTCCCCACCCCCAGCTTTGATACCTTCAGAAGCTGGAAGCCGAAAAAGAAAGTTCGGAGTTTCCCAGGTTTTAAAATGGGATATTCACGGCAGTGGATCCAGCTTCTCAATAGTTCACAAAGCTGTCAGTTCTCAGAACTGGCCAGCTATTGGCCCTTTCTGAACAGATAGAAGCTCCCAAGAGTGTCTTTCAGGAAAACTATTTCCATAAATGCTCCCTTTCCTTCCTCCTTAATATTAACTAATATCAAACCAGCACATACATTAAGGAAATTAACAGACCATTAAAATTTTGTATGAGCTGTCACTAAGCACTAAGGTGCTCCAGCCATGCCCAGCCTTTCATCATCTCATCATTTTCTCCTACAAAAATATTAAGCAACTCTCTAAAAATAACTGGGGGGAGGGTGTGCGTGGGATTTACACAAGTTCCACATTTTAGACATTGAACTAAATAGGAGTAGGGTTATTGGAGACATGACAGTGAACTCCAAGAGACAGAAAGAAGCCTAAATGTGAATACAAGTCTATGACATTTGTCTTATGCTGACAAAATAGAGGCCTGTATTCTGAAGGCCTTCCTTGAATCTGTAAATCCAGATTCCCCACCCACGGCAATCTATAAGCAGTTTAAACCTAGAGTGGGCTAAAGAGTTGAAAGAAAGTAAGGCTTCTGCTCCAATGCAGCCTCCAGCTTTCCTTCTGTTAGAGGTTTTGATGCTTAAGGGTTTAAAGAACCTGGGATTGAAGGTGTGGGCTGTCTAATCTTTCACTTATGAAGTCTATTTACAAATATATTTTTGATCTTCCATTTCCCAGCTTTCTTCTAGGCATCTAGGAGATGAGAAACTTAGCATTTATGCACACATCACAGTTTTTTTATTATTTGTTAATGAGTATTACTGTTCCATTAGATTTTCTAGCTCAGTGGAAGCTACCATGTCTGGGGATGGGGAGAGGAATATTTTTTAGTTCTTCTAAGATATAATCATGAAGTAACTGCATCCACACATGAGAGTATTAAAGAAAGTAATTTTTTTTTTAATCCATGCCAGGAGAACCAAAAAGTTTTGAACCCCATGCAGATAAACTGTGAAGGCAGAGATACCTTGTAATAGGTTGTTTTCCATGGTGGTATTCTGCCTGGAACAAGTTCCCTTCTAATCTGAAAGAGCCCAAGCATATTGCCTGCTAGGAGACACTGCAAGGAATCTGTATTTATGCAGAGTGTGGTCTAAGATAGGTGTTACCTCTGTGTGTGGGAGCAATGCTTTGATTTCTGGCAGAGGGCTGATTTCTGCTTGCTGCTGGGGTAAGCTGCTATTTAATTTCATGGTGTACTGTGTCACAGCTCCATTTTTCTTTGCACTCTAAATCCTAGTAAACTGCCAAACACAATATATGTTTGCTTTCAACAACCTGTTCTCATTGTTCATTGATGGGCAAAATTCTTACCTACTAAAATGAAAGTAATCCATTAATACCATTTTACCCTGCAGAGGCAGCAGTGCATCAGTAGCTTATGTAAAGTATCAGCCTCTCTTTTCATACTTAAAAGGCCTGAGACTCACATGAACTATGTCTGTTTTTAATACACATATCTCCACAGAGCCCTGTTTGGTAGACAATGAATATAGTGACATCCATTTTAAAGATTAAAAATTCTGACACAAACAAGCTGTGGGCCAAATAACTATGTTTAATAAGATTCAAGAAGTCTTGCATGCCTCTTCAGAGGCTTCAAACAGTGAGAATATGGCTTGTCTCTACTAAGTCACTATTTTTGTTTTTTCTGCATGGGTTTCCCTACCACGCGTAGAGAAGTATGAGCAAAGCCTAAAACAGATTCCAGAATGCAGGGGTATTTTCTACTTTAGAAAGAAGATAAGTAACTTACTGGGTAAGAAACATCATCATACCAAGAACAAAGTCTAGTGAGCCTCTAAGTCATATATATATAATATATTGGCAGTTGTTCAAGATTATAAACACACACAGCTATTCAGCAAAGAAGAGACAGCAGCTGGCAGAAGTGCAGTTTATACAGATTTCAAGGAGCCCAGATGGACAAAAGTGTCAAAGCTGTAAGAAAACTCCATTCTCACTCATTCTACCTCAGAGGTTATTGAATCTGGTGAGGCTGAGAAGCAACTGAACATTTTATCATAGTTTCTTCTATGACTTACACCATATGTTTTTCACAACAGCATTTTTTCCTATCAGCCCGGAAACTTCTCTTATAAAATATCTACTGATCATTTTCTGCTTTGCTTCTTGTCTGTTTTTTTCCGATCTTTGACTGACAGTTAAGTTATTGTACTGACTGGCATATGAACATTTATTTACATGCTTAAACATTTATATAAGTGCTTAAAATGTGCCATGTGGTCATCAGACTGCAGTGATGTTTCTCATACTCCATCTCTTGTGCATTTCTTTTCTTAGTCAAATTTTAGAAGTCATTTTAAAATGAGATAATTATAACTACAGGCATACCACATCTTTAAACAGTTACATAATAATGTTCTGCTTTGCTTTCACTTCCATGTGATTCTTGAGACTCAGCTTAATCTTTTGGTCATCAAGAAACAATATTCTTAACTTCACATTTATCTTGTGAAATGCTCAACTAAGTGAGTAAAACATTTTACTAAGTGACCAAAACAATTGGCATATTTTTCAGATGGATCAGGCAAGCACAGAAAATTGAGGTTTGGAGGTGCAAATATATCCCCACAGATATAATGGATGCTTTGAGACCATGTTCAGTTCATATTAAAATGTTTGAGCCCTCAATTGACATTACTTTTCGTGACACAAAATAATCCAATGTAAGGACTTAATTCAGTGAGATTCTGATTGAATGGAAAATATGTGACCGGTTAAAAATGATCATTTCTTTCTAAAATAAAATATCTCTTCATCCTCTCCTGTAGCAGTGTGGAAAATGGATATTTTGTGCTGCTACAACTCTAAAGCGTTTCTTGAGTAAGCTGCTCCAGTGGGCACAGTCACTGTACCCAAAACTCACACACATCATGAATAGGTCAGTGAAGAAAGACAAAAAAGGTCTTCTGTATAGTATTCCAGTGAGGTTTATTCCAAAGTCCCACCAAACATTTCAGTGGCAAAAAAACAGGATTTCCTGTAGTGTCTCAGGTAAAGTATGGGGTCAGGAGCCAATACTCTAGCGGCACAGGGGCGGCACAGGGGCAAGGGAAAGGGTACTGGCCTATAGGAAACGATGTAAATTTACCGAGTTTTGCATAGCACCATGGAGAAGCCTTTTTGTTTCATCTTAAGCAGACAGGCTTTCTTGAAGCCTGTGGCAGATTCTTCCAGGGCATCTGCCCAGAAATTCCCCTAATAGGCTCAAGGGCTTCCTCACTCTCCATTAGATTGCACAATGTTCACAGACATAAGTATATCTTACATTAATTACTGATAGTCCAAACAACATATGGCTTAATTTGAATATTTCATAAAGTTCTGCCATGGGATTTAACTTTAAGTGAGTCTTAATTCCACCTGAAAGGCCCCCAAGACTACTTCCCTAAAAACAAACCTAAATCAAAGAAAGGCTTGGATAGAATCCAGGCAACCTATTATAATTCAGAATTCAAAAGGCAGTATCAGAAGGAATGGTCTAAAGTCACAGGAAAGGACAGAAATAACACAAGAAAGCTTTTTTTCACACGCTCTCTAGCATTATTTCATTTGTGTGAGAAATTATAAGACCAGAGATATTTTCTGGGGATTAAAACATATGCTGTTCAAGAAGAACAGTCTCTAGCAGGCTTTATATTTAAGGAAATGAAACACAATCTATTACTAGTATTCTGAGCAGAAGATATAAAAATGGATTTACCTGTTATCAAATATTCCCTTAAGGTAGTCTGGCATTTATATGAATAGGATATGAAAGCTCATCACCCATTAAGCTCTTAATCAGGCCATGGTAGCAAAGTACCTTCTGAAAACACCATACAAATGATCATCAGACATGAGATTTCATCTACATTCCAGCTCTTGAGGAGAATTTTCCCTGCATATATATATGTAAATTCTCTGAAAGCCTGTCCATGTTTCTCTCTGAAATGGGTAACAGGAACATTAATATTGTAGATTTTACATTTTCATTGGAAAGGTGTAATTCTGAAGATGCACTTGAAAGGATCCCACACTTCTGAGCTACCTGGCTATCACCTAGGTTGACTGATCTTTCCATGTGTCTTTATTTATCTAATCTTGCTTTGTCTTCCTTAGTGAAAATCCTTGGCACTAGCCAAAGCATCCTAAATCCCAAAGTTGCAATCAAGCTTCTTCAAGATCTGTCTTGTAAATATGTTATTAATATGTTACCAAAGTCTTTTTAATGTAGATTTTTGTTGCTGTCCCTTTTTAGTGGCCTATATTTGTCTATATTCTTACCCACATTGCCTAGCAGAGGAAAAATATATACCGGTTTCATGATTTTAAGAGAGACAGGACCACTGGGAAACATCTTATAGCATGGTTTATTATTCTTCTTCTACTGTCTCATGAAGGAGTGAGAACATCTTCACCATGCTCACTAGATGTTCATGGTGACAGTCACAAGACTACGGGTTACAAGGTCTCTTAAAAGTTAATTAGCCAATAAACTACTGCCAAAAAACATGTTTCAACTTTCACACCAATAGTTAATAATTTTGTCTTCAGTGTCTTTGCCACAATGCAGACTTTCTTAACCAACCATATAATGACACACAAAACTATTTGCTACAGTTTAAAACTTATTACTTTAGTAACTACTTCTATATCTTAACTTTAAAACTTTAAAACTTGCCACTGTTAAAAATAGGTTAGAAACTTGTAAATTAATTGTTAAGCATTTACTGTTAGTTTGGTTATTATATTGTAAAAAGGGTTAAAAGGGTAGTTGTAAGAAATACTGTACTCAACGTAACATTAAATGAAAGAAAAGCGCATCACCACCCCCCAGTGAAACAAGCCAGCCTAAACAAAAGCTATAAGGGCCCAATCAAGAGCTTAAACCTTCATGCAAATGACAGGATCCAAACAGAAACCAATCCAGGACAAAAAAAAAACAGAATAAAAAGGGGCATCTGAAACAAGGAAGCTGTGCCGCTCCACCTGGAACACCGAGGACAAGACATCTCTTCTGGAGAGGACCCAAACGCCGCTGCTGCATCATCCTTGATGGGAATGCTCCTGTGTGGCCCATGGGCCCCCATGCTTTAAGCCTTTTCTTTTTACAATAAATACTGAAATCACTCTTAGTACCGGGAGTCTAGTCCTGTTTTTAACACCACTACCTAGCTTCATGTCTTTCTATCTAAACTACAAACACAAATTCTTGCCCATGGTCTCTAAATCCAGAAGCCTTCTCCAAGGTCTCAGGTCAAACCTGGTATTCATTTCTGTGTTTGGGCCTGCATGCACAAGATTTTGAGAATATTCTATGCTTGGAATTTCCACATATAGGTGTCTAATATTAACTAAAAATAAGATTCAAATCATCTAGGCTTCCTTTTTAGCTCTGTGAACAGACAGCCTCAGAGCATTCCAGTTTTGTCATTTATTTTGTATTTGCAAATCTTACTCTGAGTGTAAAGGGATTATGAGAACTGCTGGGAACAAGGGAATAATAATCCTTACCAATATTTCCTTTGAAAAACAGACCTTGAGCTCCCTAACGGTAAATCTTTCCAGTGGATTAGTCACAAAGACTCACTGTAAAAATATCGTATCTCTGCTAACGTTAGAAGTCTCTTCTAAACAAATTTAAAATAATTTATTTCATTTAAGAAACAGCTATTTTTCAATTGGTGTTGTTCTGCTTATTGATTACTGAGAAAAGTAATTAAGTTTTCATTTGCAGGCATTCAAGGTTATAAAAGATTTTCTTTCATTCATTAAGTATCTGCAGGAAAATTGCCTTTTCTATATGCTAGTCAAAATATGGAGCTGCTTCACTGCTTAAATTGCATTAAAGGAGAACTCAAGAAGGGTCAAGGTTTGAGGGCTTTTGCCAAAATCATAAAAATACATGAGACAAAGAGTGTAGAAGAGGACATTTCAGAAGGCAATATGCATCAGATAACTTCATCAAACACTTGATTTAGGTACAGTATTAATAGGCCAAAGAAAAGTTTAACAAGCAGTGTTTTAATTAGAGGCAGAAAATACATTCACCATTCAGTATTCTAAAGCCAGTCCTTACAGGCAGTCTTTCTTTTAAAACCAAACCATCAGTAGTTCCTTTTTGCCACTAGTATTTCATTCAACTATCACCATCATAAATTAATTCTATTTACTTATTTAATTATAAATATTTAATTATGTTAATATAATTTTTTTTGCTGGGTGGTTTAGGTTTAGTACTAATGTGAAGTTAAATGCCCATCTGTGAAAAGACTGTCCTTTTTTATATGGGATTATTTTCTTTTTTTTTTGTGTAGGATTGCAGTGAATCACATGAAAAAAGTTTGCAAGAAACCCATTACACCTAAAAGGCAGCTTCAGACTAATAGACATTATCTAGCTTTTGCATACCAGCTATTTAAATCAAGACTCTCCCAACTTAAACCAGGACTTTAAACAGGACTGAAAGCAAGTTTTAAAACAGACTGAGATTCCCATTGTTGGAAACTAGAAAGTTTAAAAAAATTTATGTAACTTTAGTCAGTTTTGTTTGCCTTTGCCCTGAGGGGGAATTGACGTTTCTTTTCAGGGGACTGTTACACCAGGTGAGGTCTGATGAGCTTAATATCTCAATAGACTAGGAGCAGTACAGAAAATACACAAAAGATAACAACCATTAAAACCCACCAACTCCAAACACCACCCCTGGCATGGTCAGAGACACTTGGTCTGGGAAAAGAGAAATGAGACTGAGAACTTAATTAGCACTGGAGCAGGCGAAGAAATCTGCATCCAATAAGAAATACTAAAAACTGCACAACTTGGAACCAGTGAACATTGAACCAATGAATGGGGTTTGATTGTATAAAACGTGAAAAATCTATTGAACTTCATATGTGATGGAATGGTTTTCTCTGCACAGCCCGGGCAATGTGTGGATGAAATTACTTCTATTTGCACATCCTGGCCAGGACAACATCCTGGCCAGAATGAAGTAATGCCTTGATTCACTAACACTAAAAATGTTTATGGAGAGTTTTCTTGTTTTCCCTGCAGTTTTGGTGACACTGTGGCAGCTACTTAGGTCAGCACAAAAAAGAGGAGCTACACCATCACTTCTCAAATCAAGTACGGCTGGAAAAAGAAAAGGGGTTTCTTCCCAAATACAGAAAAATGAAACACATCAGTTGTAGTATTACAAGACAAAAGAGGTGGTTAATCTCAATAACATTAATGTTATTTTCATAAGACTTTCTAGCAAACTATGAGGCGTAAAATCCATTGTTAAGCAGCCACATGTAATCAAACCAACCTGAGACTAAATTCTAAAAGCACTTTAATAAGATTATTTCACTGTAGAGACAGACCAGAAAGCATGCGTCAGAGACTGAAATGTTTTAATTTATGACTTAGACATCCTCAGGAATTATTTTTGCTTATTATAACAAAACTATATAAAAGCTGCAGAGAAGACTACCATGCCGTCTAAGCCCTGGACTGCAAGTTGATGGAGATAAGATAAAGTGACTCATGTCTGGGCTAGGGGAAAAGGAATGCATTCACACAGGGATCAAGCTTAGCACCTCTGAGGTGGACCACAGCCCCTGGACTATCAGCTGCCAGGCTGGCATAACCCTTCATACCAAAGGGGAAAGGAGGAGTGAAAAAAAGGTTAAAAAGCCTCTGCTCAGAGGCAGTGAACTCCTATCCTCTGCTGTGTAGACCAGCTCAGCTGTGGAGCTCTTCAACCCGGGAAAAGCTGCATTTATGTGAAAGACAGTAGAGGGGGTGTCATGGTCTGTCAAAGTCCCTAGACCCAGTAGCAGAGCACTGCACCATGATGCAACAGAGCCACAGTATTGCAAGGGACAGCATCAAACTTACCCTCTCCAGGGGAGGCATCTGGGCATTCCCACCTGGCCCAAACATATATGAAGCCATTGGATTCTATACTTTTCAGGGTGCGGCTGTGGGGGACCCTCATCGACATGCTCCTTC
>VWYI01030868.1:0-10171 GCA_013399455.1 Anthoscopus minutus | reverse complement strand
CTCCCTCCCTCCCTCCCTCCCTCCTTTTCTTTCTATCTTCCTCTATTTCTCTCTCTTTGCTTCTTTTACTATTAAATAAAAAGTATCAAATTTTGGCACAAACATCTAACCTCATTTGGTTTTAATCAACTTTTGGGGTATTTTTCAGACCTTTCTGGGTTCAATCTGTATTATTCACAGAGATTTAATTTTCTATGCTCTTCTGTGTTTAAATCGCTTTGTAACAACATGTCATAAGGAAAGCTGAAATATTATTATTATTACTATTGTTATTATTATGTGTAAACTGTACTGCTATTGCTCTTAGATATTTTGTTGTGTGCCCATTATTTTAATTTTATAAAAGCATCACCATGCTCTTCCTTAACCTCACCTTTTTTTCCACAAACCACCAGTGTGCATTTCACTAATTAGATTTCTAATATTTGTGAGATGTATGTCTCTTTCTTACTCACTCTGTCTCATTATTTTGAAATGAAATTGCATTAACACTACTCTTAATGAAAATATTATTCCCAGATGCAGTCTTAACAAGTCCTACTCCAATACCTTCATAAGCTTTATCTTTGAGCAAAGACTTCATGATGGCAATTAGCTGTGTGAAGCTACACAGAACTTCTGAACAGTAACTGTGCTCAAATTCCTTCCAATCCAAGTACAGTTGGCTGAGAATTGATTTTCCATTGCAATGTGGTGTTGGCATGTGTACATTGTATAGAGTAGGCTGCCTGCAAGCCTTACCACTACCATGCAGGACTAATATATTATCTAGACTTACAAGTTTATTTCCTTGCAAGCCTACCACAAAAAGACCTGGAACTTTTTCTTAACTAGGAGTGATATTGTTATGTGACATTCCTTTCCAGAGAAGCTAAACCATTACACATTCCTGACTGAAATAGAACTGTAATTGACTCTCTATTGCAAAATCTCTACTAGAGACACTCTTTTGCAGTCTGGTCTAGGTTCTCCACAATGATTTCTAGGGTAGGGATGATGCATTTGATACCTGGTCATAAATCCAAATCTGATATGTCTTGATTTTTTTTAAGACAAAGACTGAATAAAACAAAGACTGGCTATGTTTTCCTAACATCATCTTATCATGGTTTATCCACTGGGTAGCTGCTGATCTAAAGAAACAGTTACAGAAGCAGGAAGAAGTAAGAATTCCACTTAAAGGCAAAAATTTGTATCCTTGATACCAGGCACTCATCTACAACTAATGTTCTCCCTTTGTGCTATTAAAAGTGTTGGATATACAGTGAATAGGATCAGAAAATCCCCTGGGGCTAAAAGCCCACCAATGAGCTTCTCACATTCACTTCAGCTCCAAACTGTTTGCCAAGATGACTGTGACACAAAAAAGGGAGTTGGAAGGAACAGAGAAAAGATGGATTAGTTCTTTTGACAGTGTGCCAGCATAAAGCTGCTACCTAAGGGTCATTTTGAAGTTTGTGCTACCCAGAGAGGTTGTGGCTACACAGAAGTTTTTCATTTCATAACAATTCTCACTGCACCATCACCTCTTATGATCCCCTTGGTACAGGTAAAAGTATTGGGGCATGTTACTGAAGGAGCACTTTGGGGGTAAGGAAGTGAATATGTAACATACTTCATGGGTTCTGGAGTATAGTTGAACTTAAAGAGGTGTAATTCAGATCTCAGTCTGTACAGAAATCTGTTGGATTTTCTGTTACTTTTATTTCTTGATTCTTTCCCTTTAATGCAATACTGAAGAGCAAATCTAGAAAATCAAAAATCAAAAGAGAGAGTGTGAGAGCATGAGAGAGCAGAAAACTCTACTGATTTTGAGTATTGGAGTCCAAAACTGTAGTTCTGAGAACTCCCATTCAGTCCCCATCTAATCTTGGGGATGGTGTGGAGTTCTGTATCTCTTCTGAACTCTGTGAATATAACCATTATATGTTTTTGATTGAAAGGACCTTAAAGAGCATCTAGTTCCACAAGCAGGAACACATCCTTATAGACCAAGGTGCTCAATCCAACCTAGCCTTGAACACTGCCAGGAGTTGGTCATCCACATCTAGCAACATGGGCTAGGACCTTATCATCCTTACAGAGATTTTTCCCTATCATCTAAGCTAAATGTAGTCTTTCAGTTTGAATTCCTTATCCTATCACTATAGTTCCTGATGAAGAATCCCTCTCCAGCTTCAACTGTAGCCCCTTCCCATTCTTGAAGGTCACAATAAGGTTGCTGGGCAACCTTTTCTTCTCCAGACTGAGCAGCCCCAACTTTCTCAGACTGTCTTCACAAGGAAGGAGCTGCAGTCCTCTTATCAACTTCCCGGTTGGAACAGCTATAGCTGGTATATACCTGCACAGATAATTTGGCTTAACAGATAGCAGTGCGGCCAGCTGAGCTTGTTGGAGAATAAAGGTAAACAGATCCCTGGACACGATAGTGATAGGTTAGGTTCAAACTTAAGCAGAGGACCTCCGGCAGTCCTTTTGAAGTTTGAATGCAACCATATAATTGGCCAGTGAGCCAGGTGGAGTTGATATCCTTGACCAATCATGTCTATAAGTGCGGGAAATTTGAAAGCCCCATAAAAGGAGCAGCCTGAGAATAAACGCTCGCTATTGCTTCATAAATCCGGTGTGTGCTTGTCACTTTGCCTGTCTCCAAAACTGTAACAACTGGTGACCTGCCAGTATGATCCAAGAGCTGCTGCAAGGAGAGCAGGGAGACAGGTAGGGCTGTGTGGAAGAGCCGCCTTGCAGCCTTTGAATTGCAAAGAGTGGTGTGGAGAACCACAGGGCAGCCCAGAGAGCTGTCTGCAACCTTTGAGTTGTGAGGTCCTGGCGGAGAAGAGTAGTGTGGGGAGCTGACTGCAGCCTTTAGAGCTGCCTAGAGAAATGGTGTGGAGAGCTATCTTGTGTCCAGACCCCTTTGAGAATTGGAAAGGCCACCAGGAACATGGGAGCGTGGGCTTCAGTACCAGAAGACCCTGTCCGCCAGATATAGAAATTTTTATGTTATAAAACCGTGGAGGCTTATGGAACAAGTTCTAAAGGCCACTGTAAATATTATAAAATCATGGAGACTTGTTTCTGACTGGCTGAGGCGGTTGGAAGCCAAGAAAAATGCAAAAGCAGCTACTAAGACACCAGTACCGGTCACTCAAAATGGCAGAGAGTACATGATGCTGGAGTCACTTATCCAAGACAGTGGAGCGCGTGCCCCAGAAACTGAAAAGAAGCCAGCAGCCCTGCCGCTACCGCCCAGGGCTGTAGACTGCTGCACAATCATTTCCGCAATCGAGACTCGAGAAACCTGGGAAACAGAGGCAGCCAGCGGCTCAGTCAGCGCCCGAGGGACTAGAAGACCCGGCTGATGCGAACGGCACCCAGGAGCGCGGGACATCACATCATGCCGGATGCAAACGGCCCCAGACTTCAGCACGGCAAAGCGGGGCCGCCCGCTGTCTTAGCTAGGAACAACCACGGGCACCGGATGCATCCGCACGGCCCCTGCGGCATCCACCGAGCTGCCACGAGCAATGTCGGCTGCCCCTGCATCGCACACAACTTCGCCCGTGCCGCGACTGCCCAAGCCGCCACCAGAGCCGGCGGCTGTGGAACACTGCGTCTCGTTACAGCCGAATCGGAGCTGCCGCTCTGCATCTGCAGACCAGAAAAAGAATGTTTGTGCCGCCACTACAGCCCCTCCCAGCCTTTCTGCGTCTCCAGCCAACAACTGTAAGTTCAGCGAGGCTATGGAAGGAGAGCTATAAGATGGCCCGATTCGGTTAACCTGGAGGGAAGCCCTCACAGTATCACAGGAGAGCCCACGCTGCTGTGCGGCGCTGGCTGGAGCTGGGGGAGCGCTTTCCGTATGCCTTCTGCATTTCCGTATGCCTTCTACGGAGCTGCAGCATCGGGGGAGGAGCACGCAGATCTGCAAAGACACGGTGCCGCGACAGCAGCAGCGAGTTCGCCGTATCGAGAGGACGCCTGCGGCCGCGTGCCACTCAGGGCCGACCCAGCTGCGCCGGAGGCTGCCACCCCAGGAAAGGGGCCCGTAGACACCCGTCCCTACGCCAGGATCGGGGCATGGGCAAAGCTCCTGCAGGGAGCCTGGCGAGCGGAAAGCGGCAGGGGGGGAGGCGTGCGGGGCCGTGGGAGCGGTAGCAGTCGGGCCATCCCGGAAAAATGGCGCCAGCCGTATGGCACAGCCGCCACGCGGCGGCAGAGGGCTGGTCACCCTCTCGGCGAGCCCGGCGAGACGCCAGTAGCTCCCTGCGTGTAGGCAGCGAAGAGGTAAACCAAGGAATTTAGCAACGCCAGCCAAGGCAATGCCGACAAAGGCAGCGCCGAGTTCCTACCCCACACACACGGCGGTGCATGGCTACTAAAGCGCGGCCGCCCCCAGAACGTCGGTAGAGCCCCACAGCCGCCCCGCCCGCTACTGCTTTGACTCTGCCAAGGTTCGCTGACCCCAATAAGCTGATAGTAAAAGGAATAAAAGATAGGGCTAGTTTAATAGCACCTTCCTCAAGAGGGAGGATTGCAGCATTTGCATATTCTAAAGTTAAAACTGATTTATAAAACATATCTTTGTTAGCTCATTCTTTTGCAATTACTATGAAGGTGTCTACACCAATATTAGGAATATGGACAACAGTTTGCTGGATATGTCCTGAAGTTTGTAGTCCAATGTTTCTTGATTTTGCTTTTGTGCACTCTGCAGGCATCATGCTTGCTCTATCAACCTAGAAAACCTAAACCACCACTGTTTAAAATTTAAATTTTCAAATGCTAAACTTAGAGTTTCCTGCAGCTAATTCATAGAATTTTTCTGCCTTTACTATTCAAATAGCAATTCCTACACGACTGAAGGAGTCAGTGCTATATTATGCCTATATTACCACTAACCCAGACCCCTAATTTAAGAACGCCTTTTATGAATAGGGGCTCCGTAATAATTCTAATAATATCCTTTCAAGTAGAAATTAACTGATGTTTCTTTTTCAAGGTATTTTTTCTAAAAATCCAGCCCAGCCAAGTAGATTACAGATGTGCTTTCAAAGGATGCCAAAACCACAGGGTGGTCAGCAGGGCTGTCCCTGCTGCCACAGCCCACCAACATTGGACATGACACATAGTTGCCTTGGAGGCAAACATCTATTTTGATATTGGATCCTGTGTATACCTTCAACACTTTAAGTAATTATTTTCATTTCACATATGCATAAAATTTAAGTATAACATTGCATAATATTTAAGGATGTTGGTTTAACTTAAAAATTCTCTCCCATATAAAATTCACAGTAATTTTCCAGGATGATTTTACCCTCAAAAGAGAAGGAGTTCTCTTCCTAAAATCTTACCTAGTGTGTGCTTGTCGCATTGCCTGTCTCCAAAATTGTAACACCTGACCTCCTAGGACTTGCTCCAACAGGTATGTCCTTATGTTGTCCTTATCTGCAGCTGGATGCAGAGCTGCAGGTGGAGTCTCACCAGAGCAGAGGGGCAGAATCCATCCTTCCCCTGCTGCCCACACTGCTTTGAATGCAGTCCAGGATACATTTGGATTTCTGGGCTGCAAGTGCACATTGATGGCTCATGTTGAGCTTTTCTTCAACGAAATTGACTTTTCCTGACTACGTAGCATTGTATCCTTGCTGAGCCCAGAACTGCCAATCTGATAATGTTGCAAAATCTAAAAATGGAAGAGAAAATCCTCTACCTAAATTGCTCCAGGATTTGCAGACTTTCTCAGGGCATAACATGACTCTCTTCATAAAAAAAATGGCACTGTGGTATCACACTCAAGACTTCACTCCATTTTGCATGAGCGGGCTTGGGAAGTGATTCTATGAACTGGTCCAGGTACAATACCAAGCAGAGAACTGAAGCCCACTCCTCCACTGAGCTCCCTGATAATTTAAATGCCCTAACCACTAGCTAATGATACAGTCACAGTTTTTCTGGTCCTCTCTTTTGATGCCATGTTTTCCTGAGAATTATCTCAGGAATGCCGTCAGAACAAAGATTAACTACACATTATTCTTTCCCAGAGCTACAGAACTATCTCAGGAGAAAGAAACTGCATAAATGTCCTAACCTCCTACATAAGTGCTCTAAAAAAAATTAACATCTTCATAATGAGAGAGGACCTTGAGAATTGGTTTTAAAAGGAGAAATTAAGTCTTTTGCAGATCTTCTGAGAAAGAAACTGGTCTTCACTAGCTCAAAAGAAATAAAAACAATTTAAGATGTATATATGGTTATAACTACTTAAGTACATCCATGGTAGTACCATGTACCATCAGTGTAATTAGGACCATTTTAAGTGACATCTTGCATAGGGTTCATGCTATCCTGGATTTCATTTTGATGAGACTACTTTCTCCATATTCACTTGCAGTTGCAGGGGGAAAGAAATGTAGAGTTCATTATGGATGTTGAGGGGTGATACTTGTACTGCCTAGCACCTAAACTGGACTTTCTGTGCCCATAATGACTTGTGAGTTGTAGGTGGCAAGCAAATCTGAGCTATCAGAACTTCACTCTTTGTTGCAGTTTCTTGCACACACTTCCAAATCACTAAAGGCACAAATTTTAAGCTGCAGAGAGTAGCACTGTCTCCTAGCTTTAGGTTGTATCAGCGAAGCTGAATAATGCCTAAAGACTTAGAAATATACTCAAATGTACATAATATTTTTTGTGGGCATCTAGAAGTGGACACGGAACTAAGTTTAAAATGAGCTGTCTTCAGAAGTCATAATTCCTCAGTATGGGTTTACAAAATTAATCACAATTTTGCTAGTTTTAATAATTTTAGTTTATAGAACCGCAAAATCATTTCAGTTGGAAAAGGCCTCTGAGAGCATTGAGTCCAACCTTTGGCTAGTCACCACCATGTCAACAGGACCAGGACATGAAGTGCCACGTCCAGGTATTTCTTGAACATCTCCAGGGATGGTGACTCCATCTCCTCCCTGGGCAGCCCATTCCAATGCTTAGCAATCCTTTCTGTGAAGAAATTCTTCCTTAAGTCCAACATGAACCTGCCCTGATGCAGCTTGAGGCCCTGTCCTTTTGTCCTATTGCCAGCTGCCTGAGAGCAATGGTCAGCTCCCACCTGAATACACCTTCCTTTTAGGGACTTGTACAGAGTGATCAGGTCACCCCTGAGCCTCCTTTTCTCCAGGCTAAACGCCCCCAGCTTAAACTAGTTTAAGCTGACATTTATTTTCAAAGATACTTCAAAACTTTCCATCAAAAAATCTATTGAAAATAGGATCAAGGTTATAAGAACTTCATTTTTTTTTCAGTGGTTTGCACACAAATAATATATTGTATCTTCACTTCAACAGCACACTGCTGAATAACATCCTCAGAGCTGTGCTAGCATCATTTGAAGATACTGCTGCAGGAAGATACTAAAGTACAGATTAAATGGAAGTTGTTAAATAAAAAGTCTTGCCTGGATTCTGTTGTATTTAAGAGACAGGAAAACAAATAAATGTTGCTGAATGGAATAGGATGAGATCAATAGTGGGACAAAGTACATTTTCAAGGCACTAAAAATCTGAAAATTGAAGTTTTAAAACTGAAAAATTACCTGTCTGCATCCTTTCAAATCAAAGTTCGTGGAATTTATAGTATGCTAGATGTCAGATTCCATGCATCTGAAAGCTTAGTACTGCAGTTTTCTGATAATGTACCTCTGAAGGCCTAGACTTTAAAAAGAGCTTAGGAATCATCAGCCATGATTTATGGAAGGAGAAATTCCACTTCTCCCTATATTTCATGTCATTAAAATATTTAAGATTGGTCTGTCAGTTGACATTCTCTTTCTTCATGTAGAGCTAAAAAGAACAGTAAAATAGACAAACCACACTTCAGTCAGGTGATTTTCCAAACATCAGCTGCATAGGTACTGAACAAAAGCGTGAGTTATCTTGAGTATTATTCACAGCTCCTTTTCTTAGTTTTATGTGCAAGCTTCCAAAAGGTATATCCAGCAATGCTGCTGGAGCTGGGAGAAGGAAAGTATACCAAAGCTCTAAAACGGCTTAAAAACCAGAGTTTGGTTATTGGCAAATAACCCTAGTTTCTATTTTGCTATAGATAAGGACCTCGAATAAAATGAGTCATAGACTACCAGGTTGAAAGGAACAGCAAAGCTCATCTGGTCTCACCTTTCTCAACAAAAGAATGGAACTGGATGGCTGCAGAAATAGCTTTTCTTCCTTGTAAAGAGAGACATAAATCACAGTTTCAGGATCTGCTTTCAATTTTGGGTGCATACACATAAAATTTTGTTTTCCTCTCAGTAAAGGTAATCACAGCCATAAAAGCAATTGCAAAGTTTAGGAGAGCGTGAGAGAAAATAGATGGAGTAACATTTACAACAGAAATTCACTCCCTGGTTTGCTAACACCCGACAGTCCTTTTCCAAGCATCCTCATAAGTGTGTGGAAAGTACTCTTGTATAACTGATAAAATTTAGGATGCCACTGAAGTCTGCTGTCTGACCATGCCCCTCTCCTGTCTACTCCAGAAATTAACCCTGTCCTGGCCACAAGCAGGACAATGTATGATAAAAGTCATGCCATATCCAATGTAAATCGCAAAAAAAATTTGTGAATAGAGGTAGTTATAATACTTTTCAACCTGTAGACAAGAACTGCATCAGTGTGTTAAACCCAAAATCATCAATTTGTTCGTATACTGTTCTGTCTGCAAAGCCATTCAAATTTTGCAGGAGATTTATTCAAAACTTTCCAATATAAAGGGAAGAAACAAAAATTGCAGACTGCCTGGACTCCATTGAGAGGCTGTTCTTATAAGATTTTGACAGTAGAGAGCTGCCACCTTATAAAAGTGGAAGAGAGACATCTGATATTGCAGACATTATTGAGCAATATACAATTCATTAACTCAGCAAAGGTTCTTAAAGTTCCTCACTAACCACAAATCTGAAGGAGCACTTCATTCTTTCTTCTTAATTACTTAATCTCTTTATCACCCAGAGCATTTTTACATAGAAAACTATTCCTAGTTTCCATGAAAGTCTTTTGGCTGAGTGTGGGTGAGACAAGAGCTAGATTGTCCGAACGGAAGATCACGCGCTGTACGAGGAGACAGGGCCCCACCTCTCCCCACCCTCTGTTAGCCAATGACAATAAAGATAGTGGTGTGGGCAGGCAGAAGTGACGCAACCTGCCAGAAGCAATAAAAACCCGAACAACTTCCTAATAAATGCCATTTTGCCGTCCACCACATTGGTGTCTATGAGCTTATGGCCCGTGCAGGTTTCGGAGTAATCGCCGTGTTGTTCTCGAACCAGGTCGCCATTGCAGTTTGCTAATTCAACTGCAACAGCTGAGTCAGCAGAGAAGGGCAGCCTAGTTACAGTTTGGTAAGTCTGACTGCAAACCTTGCCACCAAGAACTATGTGGACATTGCATTCTTGGAAATACCTGCTGAAGAGCTCATACAACTATGAATGACCAGACAGAGAGGTACAACACTTGCTTAAATGGCAGAGCTGTGCATTCACATTCACAATCATTTAGATCTGATGTTAACAGTAGGATTTGACCAGACAATAATCAGAGGACTTCTGACAAGTAAGATTTTAGCAGGTCACTGAAGAATTAAAAACCTGAAGCAGCACTTTGGAGCATGTAAGAGGGGACAGTTTTTATTATAAAGGGTTTTAAATTGTGTTAATGTGGTTTTATATATTATTTAGTGAGTGCTTATCTTTAAGTCCTTCCAGTTTTTGGGGTTTTTTTCATTAATTGATAGCAGAAAGCATCCTAAGTACATTTTAAACCATGTGGTAAAAAATATTGTTTCAAAATCTAAAGAATAAATCTTTGTTTTCATTCATTCACCTGTCCAGTGCACAACACACCTTTCTACCTGTTGCAGCATGTTTTTTGGTTACTATATTTGATTTAATTACTTTTTATATTGTAAAGTTGTAAACCATGCCTCCCACCTCCCCCATTACGTTAATAGTTTATCCCAGGTGTACCTTGCTATCCCAGCTGCCAATCCACTCTGGAAACTGCCCTTTGTTCCCGAATATTCCCTGTCCATTCCCTGTTATTCAGTCCCTCATTGGTTTATGTAACCTTTCCCCTCCCACTAAAATCCTTTATTGGTTTATAATTTGTAAACC
>VWYI01030866.1:0-35297 GCA_013399455.1 Anthoscopus minutus | reverse complement strand
TGAATCTTACGTCACACACTGCAACAAGTTTCATAAGTGAGGGCAAGAAAAATGGAAATTTTTTATCAACACATGACAGTGCCAAGAAATGAATGGCCTTTTGTGTTTCATTCTAACTCCTTTACCTTGAGCTGTTACGTTCTGCTAAGAGAATAGTCTTCTTAGATGTCAAATCCATAATTTCTTTGTTTGGATAGATAGGGGAAATGTCTGCCTCACCTTTCTCATAAGCAGCTGATGTGATACAAAACTGCATGGGACAAAAAAAAGAAGCAGTTTTTTATTTACAGTAAAATGTCTCTGATGATGAAATGATCCAATTATTTATAATCCTTACAAAAGCCAGTTTTATTTTCTGTTGACCAGTTGTGACTTGATTACTGTGACGTAGCATGTGACAGATGGTGGAAGGAAAAGACAGTGAGATTAGTATGTAATTAATATAAGCTTAATTAATTTATTTAATATGTATTCTCTCAGGACATCCTCTCTAAAGAACTGGCAAGGAGATCACTGCACTTAATATTAGACTCCACTGGACTCTTAGTCAAAATAATTATTAAAACGTGTTCCTGATACTATGAAAATACTTATTTAACATTCTAGATGTTACACGGCACATAATAGAATCTCAGGTGGCAGCTATTACAAGTTCCGTATATATATTTGAGGTGAAATTTGAAGTGAAAACTTAATTTCAAGATTTTGTTTCTTTTAGTTAACTGGAAGAAACTAAATTAAACAACATTTTCTCTAATTACATTAGATAAAGTAGTTTAACAATCAGGAACTTTCTCAAAGTACTAAAATCTACAGTTTATTGTAGTATAAAAGAGGGTTGTACAGAAACTTAAGCAACAAATTGTGCATTATCCTACTTTGGATTTTATTCAGGTGGGAAGGGATAGTCAAGAATTTAAATGCATGCCATTGCTTTTTAAGTATTTGTTTTATTCTTTCCTCAGATTCTTCTAGTGATCTAGGGATATACAGTACAGGTATGTCTTAATTTATCAATAGCAGCCGATGGAACTGTGGTATTTTAAATTAAAGAGGACATTCATCTGCAAAGGCTGGATTGTGTTCAGTCCTCGATGTTTCATTTGTCATAAATGTGGGAAAATTGGATAAAAGAAGTTGCTTTCTATCATCCTACCTTAATTTCTTTCCTTCAGTAGTTGTATGAGACAATACAAGCTCTCTCAGATGATACACTGAAAAATCAAATAAATGCACATGTTCTACAAGTTTGCACTGAAAAGAACAAACAATCCACAACTGTATTTTTCAAAGAGAGCTTCACAGCAAGGATTTATGCAAGAAGAGTTTTATTTTTTTTTCACCTCCACATACTTCTGTTTCTTCTCTAGGTGCTCCTCCCTGCAGCTGCTAAACAAAGAATCTAAAATAATTAAAAATCTATTTGTCTTTTTCAAATAAGTTTGAACTATTTTAGTTTAAACTACTTTCATTATGTTTGTTTTGGGATAGGCAAAATATAACTGCAGCTGCAAAAAAGAGTCCCTATTTTTTAACCTGGCTTGCACATAACAAATATAAACATTGTTAAATAGTGAAAGCAATGGTCCTCACAGGTTGTAAAGCAGCAGTGGAGATATCATGTATCTGAAGCATTATCTTCTGATCCCTTAGTAAACTGAATTTCTTGCATGAACTCCTCCAGTGGAGAGATGAAACTGAAAAAAAGTAATAGCTCTGAAGGGGACAGAAATTTCTCCTTTAGCTGTATGGAGAAGTTTTTTACTTGTATGTTCTTGGAAGAGGGAAACACTTTACTTAGTTGTTGGAGTCAGAGGCACAGAAAATATCCCCTTAGCTGTGCTGACAGGCTCTAATATCCAGGAGAACACAGAATTTAGCTTAAAACCATGGAGAAAGTGTCTACAGTTAAGTAGAGAGACTTAGTGTATGTATGTAAGTTAGACAGAATTGTGTTAAGTCACAGGGTGAAAAAGTAAAAGTTTGAAGCTTTAGTTGTTTTAGTATGTGAGATACAAGATGGAGGATCTAGGGCATTGTCCTTTCCTTCTTGTTGTGTCTCTTCCTTCTTCATCTTGTTCTTGTAGGGGTTTTTGGGTAGTCTGTATAGTATTGGAAAGTGCAGGCCACATGCCAGTTCTCAAGTGTCAGGTCATTGGGTCATTAAGAAAAATAAATTACTTGGCATTTGATTATTGGGCAAATAGACCCATGAAATTTGTGGGAGCGATTCTTCTGGGTGCTGTTTTCCACTTGCTAGATTAGTTACGTAGCTCCTTATAGTTTGTGTGTATGTAACATAGGTAAGAAAAGAATAAACAACTGAGATCAAATAAGAGGAAATGAGTGTCCCTCTCATTAATCCCGGTCCTGGGATGAACATCTGAACCCCAAGGTGTTTGGCATACCTCTGACACTTAGTAATACATTTTTTCCCCTTTACTTATCTAAATTTCCTTTTAATGCATCCTTATAAATAACATGAACATAATCTTATTTTAAAAGTGCCTACTGCCTACTGCACCATGACATAGACTTGCATATTTGTCTTTACAAGAAAAAATGGGTAAAGGCAAGATAGTTATCTAGAGCTGGTTTTCTTCACATTTCCTTTTGTTTTACCTTTTCTTTTCTTAAAAGTATTTGTGAACAAATTCTTCTACTTGAGGTGAGATCTTACGCATTGCAGCTTAATTTGATGTTTTGTTCTTTTTGAGCTTAATCAGAAGAGCCTGAACACCTGTTTTGAAAAGCCAGGGTCCATCCTTTGTACAAAACATAGAACATGTCCTTCCTAAAAGAATGAGGAATGAAAGGGAAACTTTCTTGGGGGGAAGGGCATATTACCTATGACTAGATATCCAGATAGCAAAAGATGCTCACGAAAAGGGAATATGATGTTTGCTGAAGCTGTTAAATGGGAAATGGGAAGATGAGCATTTGGAGGCAGGAGAGAAGCAGAATAAAAAAAGTGAAATAGACATGACTTATATGCTAATGCAGTGGGAGTAATACAGACGGAAGGCAAAAGTTATATTAAAGCAGAAGTATATAACAGTATTAATGTTATTCAGTAGCAGTAAAGTATCCATTGAGTCAGGGAACTAAAAACGAAAAAGCACATTTCTGGTTGTCTGCTGTACCTCATTAAAAGAGTTATGGAAAGAAATGTGAGAGGATATACCTTTTCATGTAGGGACCATATGGAAAAATTGTCACTCATAGAATAGTTTGGGTAAAGTATTGACCTTTGTACAAAGGACCAAAATTTGGGACTGGGTTTGGCTACAGTTCTTAGACTAATGTTTACAAGAATGTTAATCAGATGCAAAGGAGAGATACCACTGTTGATGACAATGAGAATACATGAAAACTTCTATGGCTTGAGGATAAGTACAGTTGATATCTTCCTGAGATATGTTTAAGCACACTAATGTACAACAAAATGATGTTTTAAGGTACTTATATTCTACTTGAAATCCCACATTAAGGAAAGAAGAAGGTGATATAATGATTAATTTAAAAACTCAAAAAAACTCTCTAGCTAAACATCTCATTACATTTCTGCATTGATTTTTGGTCTTCGTATATATAAATAATTTCAAGGTATCACTGATGCTGCACCAAAGTGCTCAGTTTGCCTCATGCTTTCACCTTGACAGAAATGGAGGTGTAAAATAGACAGATTTCTAAAAAGAAACTGCCTCTGTTCTCTGGTCCTGGTCAGCCCTCGCGGGCAACCTCGGCCAACCTCATCCTCAAGGGAGCTTCCTCGCCAGCTGAGGCAAAGCCTCAGGCTGGAAAGCTCCTCAGTTTGGTGGTGTTGGAGGAGACAAGCAGGACCCGAGGGTCCTCTCAGAAGAGCAGTCCTCAGAGCAAAAGGGCAAAGGAGGAGCCAGAAGTTCCAGGGACAACAGGTTTATAATAACATACGAGATCTGAAGGGTGCTGTGCTCGAGAGCATCCAATACAGAACTTACACTTATCTATAAAGGGAAGGAGTGGTTCTCAGGACAACCAATCAGATCCAGGTAAGGAGGTGAGTTAAGATGATAGACATGGGAAAGGACCAAAGGGAATAGGGTATTTAGGGGATTTCCAGAGAGAGAGGTGTGGGTAAGGGAGTGCTTTTGGTTATACACAGGGAACTCTCTGGAAATAGGGGTTGAGTTAGGGATGATGTGACAGTGAAAGGGCCATGGTCTGGGAAAAATGACAGCAGTATGGGTAGGTATACAGAACTTTCTGGAAAGGTGGAACAAACCATTCAACATGGGGGGAGGAACAAGGCAAAACCATTATAACTTATGATAGAAATTGGAATAAACTCCTAAATCCACTGCAACAAGATACCTTATTTGTATATGCAAGTTAATACATATTGCTGAGACAAGCACCCTAAGAGATCAGTTCAAATATTATTGCCAGTGTGTGTCACAGACTAGAAACTACAGCAATACTAGGCAACTGCCTACAGAAGGTAAGATGCTTCTGGAAAAAGAGTATCCATTCAAACCAGGTTTTAACATGCAAAAAACCAAACCCTCCCACTCCTCATAAGGACATAGTTCAATGTTGTAGGTTAATGACTTGACATTTGTAGAGAGATAAGATTTGTAAAGAGAAATAATGCACAAATATACACACACATTTATATGCTTTATATGCAAATATATAAATTAGTCCAGTTTTTTGAATAAGCACTTTTCCAGAAACAATTTTTAAATAAATCCCTATTGACTTGAAATATAATGGAAACAAAATAAATTCAGATTTCAGATGTAACAAAACCAGACTGGGCTATTCTGAAAGTTGAAAGGCAAATCCCACATGGTGACAGACTATCTGTGTCTGCATATATTTGTAAGATTTGCATTAGAAGCCAGGATTTTTCATTCCTGAATATGACTTCTTATGGTCTGAAAATCAGAAGAGAGTTCCCATTTATTATTGCCAAAGATGCCTGCATTAATATAAATGATTTGTCTCTGCATTTGCACAGAACTCACTGATTCAGACATCATCATCCAGAATTGAATATTCACATGGGAAGAATACTGTTCTATAAATATCTCATTACAACCTATGCAAAAGTAAACAGAGATACAGATATTATTGCCTTATTCAGAGTTGTGGAAATAAAACCTGCCCATTTTTGTTTTAGAAAAAGGAAAAATCCTTCCTTCTTCCCATGGACAGGAAGCTTCAGGACAGCATTCTTATATAAGTGAATGTAATAAAACAATTATTTATTCATTTCTTGTGAAAGAAAGCCTCTCCAAACATTAACATGAGGTTATGTGTGTCTTTAATCATATGCTTACGAACTTTGCTGCTATTTGATTTTAAAGATATAGGGAATTTCTTAAGAAGGGAGAAGGGGGTTCTTGCTTTCTTTTAAAAGTGCTTATTTTCAGTCTTAAATATTTTGATAAAAGCATTTGTTCTAGGATTTCCATTGTAGAGGAAACTCCTACCAGATGAAGATGTGGAATGATGTAAATCAGGAGAATGTACATTCCAGGTATAATTATTTAAGAAGTGCTTTACAGTCAGTTTGGTTGTCTGGCACAAGGCACAGCTTCTCATGTCTCCTCACAGAAGTCACTCCTGAAGTCCTGCCCTGTCCTGGCCTGGTGTCCAAAACCTTGCCTCATAAACACAACACAAGGTTCCCGACAATGAGCAATGTTTTCGTGACTTCTGAATCACATTGTTTCTAATGCTAACTTTACTCCAGGCAAGCTCACCTGTTCTGCAGAAGTTTCCCTTATTATCTAACAAGTGTCATTACATACAGTCTTCAAAGAGAAACAAAATATTATTAACAAAATTAAATTAAGGAAGGATAGAAATGCACCAGTTTCAGGACACTAAAGTCTTGTGATTCTTATAAATCTTGGATGAAACTTAATCTGAACTACTAAAAACAAAGGGACAAAATCTGGTAGAAAATGATGGGACAAAAACATCTAAATGAATAGCATTAAATGAGCTTTCTTTAAATGCTTTAAAAAAACAAAGAAACAAAAAGGTGTATGTATACTTTGACGCTGAAATGTTGGCAAAGCAAAGATCCAGTTCATACGCTGAGGAAATGCACTCTGCAGATGGCAGAAGCAAACCTTAGTCCCAGTTCATACTGTAGCAGCTGGTGTCCTAAGTTTTGTTTCCCTCATTGGTCTCTCTTCCTTTCATTTAAGAGCCAGACTATTACTTATTTTCCTTACTACCAAATGAAGCTTTTGTTAATGTTCTTCCTTCATCCAGCCCCTTCAAGTAAACTTTGTTCCTGAACTTAGGACCAGGTTATTGAAACATCATTGACATAAACCACAGTGAGGCTAATGTATGTGAAGCAGACCCCTGAGCAGAGTCCGTTACTGCTAATCCACTTGCATTTGCTTCTGAGAGGAAAATTCAGCTTCCTAATGTTATGTGAGGCAGCAGAGCACTGTCAGAGGAATTGTACCAGAGCCTGCACAAATATATGAGTACCATAAACTTACTTGCTTTGATCCTTTGTAGGCACAGACAGAGTTAGGAGATGAGTGCTCTTTCCAATATCTCGTTAACTCTTAGAAAAGGGAGCAGCTGCCTCCTCTGCTGTAGAGCAGCCTGGTGACAGCACACAGGAACAGATGGCACAGCAAGTGTCTCTTCACATTTAGGCAGTCCCCTTCTCCTGCTTCTCTCAGACGCCCTCACTGAATTTTTTTCATGGTATAAATATACTAAATCTTTTCACTCCTGGAAACAACTAGCCTTGCTCTTTGCAGAGCAAAAAAGAAGAAAAGGAGTAAAATCTAAAGCTATAGTTCCATACCCCTCCACATCGCCCATCCTTGTTTCACAGGTTAGTCAACTGGAAAAACAGAGATAAGCTTTAAGGGGTTTTCTTCTCTGATTGTGGATTGAGTATAGACAATATTAACAGCATTTGGTAATTTGCTGTATGGAGAAGCAATGGGATTGCATAATTCAAAGTAGGTAAAAACTAGTGTATTAATTCCTTTACTTATGCATCAATGCCAATTTTTTCCCTTTAATATCAATAATCTTAAAAAATAAATGCTTGGTTTATAGATAGTTTATAGACATAAATGGATAAAATGGATAGTTTATGCAGCTATAAGCAAAACTTTTCCATGGCATATATTATCTAGTGACTGTTGTATGTCAAGTACTTCTAATGAGGAAAAATGTAAGCATGAAAAACAGATTTCAAATATTACATGATTTCCTTCTGATTTAGATGAACCAAACAAGTTATAGACAGTCATGCAATGACTTGCAGCTGCCCTAATACAAATTAATTTGAAGGCCATATGGACTTTTTAAAGTCACTGTTATGGCTGAACTCTACTGGGACCAAATTGACATGGCAAGGTGCTTAGTGCTTTTCTTAGAGGAGTCCACCCAGCCATTCAGTCTGCTGCTGACAGGAATGCCTGGAGCAACCAAACTTGTATGCTGGTGGTATGTCATCACGTGGAGACAGATTGATTTAGACTGTCTGCAGTTCACTTAGTGCCACTGAGTTGGCTGCACTCTCTTTACCTTTTCAGTGGTAAAGTCTAGAGATGCATGTATTTTTAAAAGGCAGTTTAAGATTTGGGCATAATTCCAAGGCCTCTGGGACCTGTGAAGCTCTGAAGTCACTGTAATGTCTAGACTTCAATGTATGCATGCTCTCAGAACCCTATTCCTGCAATTCCTCCTATAACTCTTACTACCCCAAATTTTGAAAGCATTAAACAGCAATCTAAAGCAAAACTCAGAATCCAAATATATACTGAAGTAAACTAGGGAGTAATTTATTTTTGTACCTGGTGAGTATTCCATTTCCTGAAAAGAAAATATTAATCACAATTCTTTTTATACAATGTATTAATTGAATATAAACATTTTTCAATGCCCTAAAAAATCAAAATATTAGCCAGATATTTGCATGGAGAAGACTTGGACAGACTGGTTGAATAATTTCTGAATGAAGTGTCTCTTTATATCAATGTCTTTAGAAATTCTCTCCTGGTTATGTCTCCCTGTAAACAAGCACTCTTTATATATTCTATTAATAGATGTGTTGTATTGCTGCGGGTGAGTATGACGAAACTGGACTCTGGAAGACACTTTTTGTTACATGCTGGTCTCTTCAGATCTTTGTGGGACATCACTTTGAAAATGTGACATGATCGAAATTGGCGAGCTGTGGTCTCTCATGCAATAAAGTTTACATAAAGATTGAAGTGTTTCTTCATCTTGATATAGCCCATAACTTCTATGAGCATTGTCCTCAAAGCTACTATTTTTTAAATGAGAGAACACACAAAGTATCTTGAGCCTGTATGCTCTGTGTTGGGAAAGAGTATAAACTCACTTTTGTACTATTTAACTTGCTACTGAAGTTGTAAAACAGAACAAAGATCATTAGGCCAAGATAGGTAACATTGCAATCACCAATAAAATGTTATAGCTCTGTCATTCTTTGTGGAACAGGCAATTACGTTTGGGTCTGGGATTTTTTGCTTGTTTGTGTTTTTGGTTGTTCTTTTTTAAGTAGGAAGGTTTTCTACATGTCAACCATAGTCTTTAGCTAAGTGAACCGGCAGCCCAGGGGATTTAGATAGAACTGTGTCTACAGAAAAGATCCTGATGGCTTTCACTGAAAGCATCCAGAATCTGAATTGAGGTAGGTAGATAAATCAGATAGAGATTTTTTTCCTGAAAACCTGAAAAGTTATTATATCTGTGTTTTCAAAGAGTGGGTGGTGCAACTGCTTCTGATGCAAGCTAAAACTGTGTGAAATTTTATGTGATTCACTGGCTTCTTGGACTCTGGATTATATTAAAGAACAGAAATAATTACACTTAGGGCCCTGTCCTGCATTCCTAACATAAGCAGAATGTTTATTGGATTTGCAGTGTAGGTCTGTCTTTTGCTTAGGAAAAGCTTTGAAGCTTTCTGAATAAGGACCAAGTCAAGGTCTTTGAATGGGACCCACATAGTGTTCTCCACATACACAAAGCATAATTATTTACATTTTTATGAGAATTCTTTGTAATCAGTATTTTTTGGCATGCATTGATTTCATAAATGTGAGTTTGCTTTTGAGATGGCAAGAAACACACCACTTCATATTGAGAAGTTGCTTAGTATATAAAATGAGTAATGGGCTTGCTGGTGTGTATATTCAGCACTGTCCTCTACTGGTAAAAGATAGAAATCTGCAGCTCTATGTTGAGCAGCACTGCCAAACAGGAAAAGAATTTGCTGTGCCATTCATTCAAATTCAAGAACTAGTTCTGAATTAATCATGCTCATAGCAGTTTTGTGTTTATCCTCCCATAATATTAGACTAAAAGATTTAAAAAATGTATTTGTAGTCAATTGTCAGGTTTATAAGAGTGAGATAATACCTTTTCTAGGCTAGATGGTACATTTAGAAAAAATGGACCTTTCAGGCACAGAAGCCTATACTGTGTCTGGCAGGTGTCGGAAAAATTGTAGCAGAGCAAGGACATGATGTTTTGCACGAAGCATGTTTGCACAACCCGGCTCACAGCAAGGCAGACAGTGTACTTGAAACTGCCTGAGAAATGGAAACGAGAACAAGCAGTGAGGTGGTAAACAGGGAAAGGAATGCAAAAACAAGGGGCACTGTTCACGGGATGGGGGGCAGAGAGACGTTAGCATAGAGATGGGCACAATATTTGAATATAGGCATTCACGTAGAAGTGTATATTGTAAATAAATTAGTTTTAACCAATAGCAGATTGTTTCCCACGTGAACCCTGGAAAAGCTCTATAAGAATGTACCTATCTAGGCAATAAATGAATTTCACTTTTACCTCTATGAGGACTCTGTGAATATTCCGTTGGTCTCCTTTTAGGCAGAGAAGCCAAAATATGCAAATAATGCAAAGGTTATAAACAGGTGACTTAAGATTAACACAACTGCTAATTGTTTAGATTCCTCAGAGAAAAGAGAGAGCTGATACCTGCAGATTAATGGAGCTGCAATAGCAGATGTGAGCTCCTACGTACTTGTGAAATGGAGAAGACTTCCTGTGGCTGTCAAACGCTTTGCAGTGCAAAAGGAAAAGTAAACGTTGAGATCAAGACATTTAGATGTGGAATTTTGTAGCTTAGATCACTATATAGCACTTGGGGCATTATGCTTTGATTTCATTTTGGTTGTCCATTTGGTTAGTTCTGTGTTAGCCAACATGAGAATGCAAAGCTTTTTTTCCCTTATAGCCTTTTCCTCTAGTGAGTATTTGTTTGCTTGTTGTCATATTATACTTCTCGTGTGATAAAGATTTTTCATTCATTGTGTCATAAGAATTTTATATATTGCAGTGCCTTGATGATTTTTCTACAGATCATATTGGAAGAGAAGAAACTAGTGCTTTCCTTTTTCATCAATAAATTTTAAGCACTTCTGTATCTGAAGAAGCTCATGTTGAGTCCCTAGGGGAGGGAAAATAAAAGATAAAAGGAGAAACAACGTATTTCTTTAGTTTGGGAGCACAGAGTTCAGTTATCACAGCAGTTATTTGCTTTAATTGCATTCAGGAGGGCAGTATGCATATGCAGTAGCATTTGGAAAGATGCCTGCTTGGAGACATAAATCTGAGAGATCCCCTGAGATCCCAATGTGGTGGTGTAGCTTTGATTTCTGTTCTAATACAATAAAATATTGTGGGCTTTTATACTGGCTCAAGTCCAAGTAGCATGATTTTATTTATTTCTCCAGGATGGAAAAATTTTTCCAGGCAGAAGAGGAAAGAAATATATTTAGGAAGGATATTGTTTCAGAAATGTAATCCTGTTTATCCAACACTTCTACAGATTCATTTCAGGTCCTAATAAAGGACCACTGTCCAGAGGGAATCAATGTCAGGGCCACTCAGCCTGGCACTGGTCATCCTGCAGCTGAGCTGCTTCAGTTTGGCAAAATGGAGGCATGTCTTCCTAGCAGTGTGCAGAAGCACAAGAAGCACAAAGAAGCAGTCTGGTTCTCATGGCAACCAGGATTTCCATATACTGCAGGGGTACACACAGTATAACATCACTTTGCTGCAGGGAGGATTTCTGTGCATACTCAAGGACTAAATTAAACGTTTTGTAAATGAAGAATGTGTGTCCATTTTAGTATATGTAACTGTATGTTTTTCCCTCTGTGAAAGGGAGATGAATAGGGAAAGAAAAGAGGATACAAAATTATTTCTTGAAGTCAAAATAAAAACAACCCTGACACTCCCAGCTTCTCATTTTCAGTTTGCATCCCATTTTGAAGAGCAATGATATCTTGCACAGCTGAGAAGAAAAAAGGATGATAGCAATTCCTTTAGGTGTTAGAAAAAATTGCTTTGCTAATTAGAACATAGGGAAACAGATTTACTGAATGTTAGATGATGCTTTTTGCTGCAACACCATCTAACAGATTTTATCTGGGCAAGTCTGTAGTGAGGATGTGATACTCATTATGCATGATACAGTGACGTCTGGTGTAAGACATTCTGTGCTGTATGCTGCAGCTCCCATCCAGGAACATAATTAATGCGTTTCAGCTTTATCAGACTCTGCCGTGTAATCCAGCGAGAAGTTTCCTTACCCCTCATTTGAGATGACTCATACTTCTTGTAATATCTTACAAAGTCCTATGTTATTCAATTCTGCATATATATTCTGTCCTGGAGAATTATAATACAAGAAAAACCTGACATGAAATCTCTATTGTTCTGTTAGAGATTGGAGTTTCCTGAGTGTTAAAGGTCTACAACTCCTAGTAGATCATTCATGATATGATTCTGTATGGACCTAAACCAGCTTAAATGTGGCTTCAGCTGGTTGAAGACATTTAACATACTGAGAAATCTTTACCCTTTTTTTTGGCAGTAACACAAATGCCGAACTGAAAACTTTTCTCATATATATTTTTTTTTTTGCTTGCATAGATCGGAATAATTTTGAATCCTTTCACTTGCAAAGCTTTGGTATGGGCTTGTGTGAATTCTGATATATAAAGATTTTGTAGGGCTAAGGCAGATATCAGTTATTTAATGCAAAGCCATAGTTTTATCCTTTTCCTAACTACAAACTCTCACTTTTCAAAATGAGGATCAGTAGAGCTCTGCATAGGTGGGACATTCATACCACTATCTCAACTGCATAATTAAAGGGCCTGAGGTATCAAATATATTTCCATATGATCACAAATTAAGTGAAAATTTTAAATAAATGTCATTACATTTCTTTTGAATCTGGTGTATGATTAATTGCTTTTACATATTTTAATCAACAAGTTTCACTCTGCTTCTGAATTATAGTTCTCTTCTTCCTACTTGGTTATGAATCACAATTTTATTACATTACTGTACTTGATGTTAAATGTAAGACATATAATCACACCTCTAATGATAAATGTCCTTTCTTGGTCTCCTACATACGGGGAAGGAAAAAAAGAGAAGAGGCAAAAATGAAAACTAAAAGCCAGACCTTGGTATTTTACCTGCTCTATCCTCCAGTGAATTGTTTTCATGTGGGCAGCTTATGGTGACTGTGGAAAACAAAACTGGTGGTTATATAATGACTTCAGAGGAAAGAGAGCCTGCTTTGAACTGACAACAGCCTTGACAGATTGAACGTTGAAGCTAGAAATATATTGTCAGAAATATTGTCTCTAACATTGCAGAACTATATTGGAGATGTTCACTCTAGAAAGGAAAGGAGGATGGCACCTCTACATGTGACTCTATTGCAAGAGTACAGGGCCACTGGAAATGGCTAGTGATAAATCCCTGAGCTCTGCATCCACATCAGCACATGATGTGTGCACCATTCCCCCAGAGGGAGCTGGACTTTTTCTGGCCTTCACTTTGGAATATGGTGCCACCACAGTGACAATGAAATAAAATGGATGGCTTCTTTTAAGAAACCTACCTACGTTGCTTGGCACCAGAAGTCCTTTACTTTTTTTTCCAAGTGGATCCAGATGCGCATTCAGAATTAATTATAATTTTTTCTTTCATTATATTTCTATAATGTAAAATATTTATCACACAAAAGGGAGGAGACTTGCCTAGGCTGACTGTGACATAAGTGATCTAATGCATTTTTCTCCCCTTTTTCCCATATAATTTTTAATCACAATCGGTCATTTTAAAATATTTTTATTTATTTGTATGTAATAGTGCAGTACATTAATACATGTTATTTATTCCAGTGTAATCTTAAATTAATTTCTGTGTCATACACATGGAACTTGCGGGGATGTGCAGAATCTGCTAGTATCAGCAGTGACCTGGCATTGTGCTGTGGACATGGAGAACAGATGTCCTGTCTGAAATTACCGACTTAGAAGAGAGACAGCAAGAGAGAACCAGTGGGGAAAAAAGATTAACAACAGAAGAGAAGGTCTTATTACTCCAGTCAAAGAGGAAATATGTTACAAGGGACCATCAAAGTGCTCCCTTCTTTTTTGTTTTTTTAAATATCTTTTGTGCTTAAGAAGCCTGGAATGGCCAAAATCCTCAGTTAAGCACACTGCACAGCCCTGACACCTTCTCAGGGATGTTGCAGCACTCAGGTAACACACCTGTAACAGTTCTGCAAAGGCAGCCCATGCAGGCTGTGCCCTGTGTGGTGCTCCATCATGCATCCTACAAGATGGTGTTTCTATTTTGTATATCTGGAGCAATCAACTTCATTTAGTCACATCCTGATCATTTCTGTGCTTGTCTTCTTAAGCATCATGGCTCCTTTCTATGGCTGAGAATAGGAATAGAGGAGAGATTTCCAGATCTGGGATGTTGCGACAAATAAAAATATGCAACATATGCAGTACCTGTGATATTGGGCTTCTTGTCACAACAGGCAGAGCATCAGCCTGTCAATAAATTCTGCTTACCAAAGCCATGTCACTGATCCAGCTATCAGTATTGTCAAACAATATTGTCAAACAGCAGCCCAAGTGTCAGCTCACCAGCTCTCTCCTTAATCCTACCTGATTTTCTGCTGCAGATATGGTGGACAGTGGTGGGGACTTGGTAGGATTCCACCAACAATGGTGAAAGCAACAAACAAAATTATATACTTAAAGTGCATATGTTTCTTTATATACAACAATTACTTGGACTTAATAGAACAATTTGACGATTTAATATAAATTATATTTAACATATCATGTAAATATAATGTATGAACCTATATGAACGTGTAAATATATATTGTCTTGGTTTGAAAAAGATAGGTGTTTGCTAAAGAAGGCACAAACCTCCCTCGAAATAAATAAAAATGTAAGCTACCTCCCCTCTCCCCTTAAAATACTATAATCTTGAAATCAAGGTGCCCTCAGGCAAAGATAGGGGAATAGGAATAACAGCTCTTTACTAAGGAAATTGAATTTAAAATGCAGTAGTACAAAAAAATAAAACCAACAGGAAAAAAAACAAAAACAAAACCACAACCCACTAACAGAATCAGAATACAACCTGAGACCCTGTTGGTCAGGGTGTTGGTAGCAATTCAATTAAATGGTGGCTGCAGTCCTCTTGGAGTGACAGATGTGGTTCTACTGAAACAGTAAACCCACAGAAGGGGGTAGTTTTCCTCTGAAGGTCCAATAGTGGTGTAGATGGGTCCAGTATCTCTTCTCAGGGATTCTAGTGGAGAAAGGCTACTTGTAGTGTTCTGAGTCTCCAAAGATATACAGGTAGAAATGCTTGGCTCATCCCCCTGGGTGCAGCATCTCACAGCGGGATGATGGAATTTTATCAGTCATGCAGTGGGACTCAATGGCACATTAACAGAAGATATCTCCCTGGAGGGAGGATGGGTCAAAGAGATAAGGAACACTGCCACATCTGATTTTTTTTTAACAGCTAGCCTATTAACAGAAGATATCCCCCAATTATGAGGGATGGGTCATGAAAGAGATAAAGAACACTGCCCCACCTGGCTTCAACAGATGGTAATAGAATACATACTTTCGGTTACATCTCGCAACCCAAGAAAATATATATAAACAGATAAAGTTGAGACCCATTTGAAGTACACCTGCATGTTGTCAAAAGCCTCAGTCCACTCTTTGACAGCATAGTTCCACCATTATTTTAGCTTCTGGGTCTTTCCTGCAGCTCAAGAAAAACTATCCTCCATTAAAATTTCATTTTTTTAATCTCCTTTCATGTTATAAATCAGGATGACAAATTGAAAAGCTTCTATATATCAAAAACCTCAGTGTCTTTCCACTTAAATTCAGAGTAGTTAAATGGTTTAGTACAGTGCCTCTGTTCTCCGGACCCAGTTAGCCCTTGTGGATAATCTCAGCTGACCTTGACCTCAAGGGTTCCTGAGCAGAGGCAAAGCCTCGGGTTGGGAAGCTCCTCAGCTCGGTGGTGTTGGAGGAGACAAGCAGGACCCGAGGGTCCTCTCAGAAGAGCAGTCTTCAGAGCAAAGGGAGAAGGAGGACCCCTGAGCCAGAAGTTCCAGGGACAACAGCTTTATTAACAACATAACAGACCTGAAGAGTGCTGTGCTCAAGAGTGTCCAATACAGAACTTACACTTATCTATAAAGGGAAGGAGTGGTTCTTGGGAGAACCAATCAGATCCAGGTAAGGAGGTGAGTTAAGATGATAGCCATGGGAAAGGACCAAAGGGAATAGGGTATTTAGGGGATTTCCAGAGAGAGAGGTGTGGGTAAGGGAGTGCTTTTGGTTATACACAGGGAACTCTCTGGAAATAGGGGTTGAGTTAGGGATGATGTGACAGTGAAAGGGCCATGGTCTTGGAAAAATGACAGCAGTATGGGTAGGTATACAGAACTTTCTGGAAAGGTGGAACAAACCATTCAACATGGGGGGAGGAACAAGACAAAACCATTATAACTTATGATAGAAATTGGAATAAACTCCTAAATCCACCACAACAGTACAGTTTTCAACTCATTTTTAAATCTTTCTTAAACTTTGAAATATATCTTTCACATGTGAAAAATTATAATTTTCATTCCATCAATATATTGGTTTTTAGTAATAGTATCACAGCTGAGTGCTGGCTAAAGTTAACACCCTGCCTATCTGTGGCAAGGTAGATAATTTAGGCAAAAACTCTGGGATCAACATCACCTGAGTAATGAAAATAGGCATTTAAAGGCTTGGTAGTTGTGTGCCTCATATACAATCTGCTGGGAGCAGCACACAGTATCATATCTCATATTCCTCAGAAACTCCTTATGAAATGGGGAACATATATAGTTTTGAAAATTCAGAATTTTTGAAGCCTATATTATGCTTAAACAGTTAGAAGGGAAATGGAACACATAGCAGAAACAGTTTGTAACGAACTACATAGGAATTTAGCTGCCAGGTATAAGATATATTGCAAAAACTCAGCAAAGCAAGACCTAGGTATTGTGAAAACCCAACAAAGCAGAAACCAGTGGCTCCAGAAACCAGCCAGGACCAGACTTGTAGTTTTACTCTGGACATGCTGACCTGGAAAAAAGCCAAACCTCCACTGCGCCTGCCCAGAAGCAGAGGAAGATATTCAACCTTCATCCCAAGACCATCGAACGCAACCACCAGGAGGTGTGGCAGCTCATTATAATACCAAGCGAGAAAAGGCAGGGATGAGTGGGCAGGGAGATGTGGGCTTGTGGATCAATGTGTATTTATACCTGGAACCTGTCTTGACCAGGTATGCATGGTTTGGAGGACATATCCTCCCATGTGTCCCAGCTGGCAATAAAACATATCTCTCTATAATTTTGGTTGTCAATTCCTGATTCCCGAAATCACTTAGGTGATGCAGGCATTATGGACATAACAGTACTTTTACTGCCTCTGCATCTCCTCCTGGCAGATGATGGGACTGTTAATTGCCTAAATTTCCATATCCTTATTGTTTGTTATAGCAGATAATTTCATTCTCCTAATCAAGCCCTTTCAGTGGTGCTCCTTTGCTGTATTTTAAGAACTGGGAAAAGCTGTTAAATGGTCTTCTACCCTCTCTCTCATAACAGCTTCAGGTGTTCACTTTAAAATTTGATTGCAACCAGAGTCTTGTGTTAACCACGGGTTTCTTCTAGATGCTTGCTTGGCATTTACTACAGGATGGGTTCTGCTATGTGTTCATCTCCCCTCCACCCCAACCATTCTCTTTTGCAGCTGTAGTTTTTATTTGATCAAATATTGGTTGTCAAACTTCTAATGCTAAAATATGTAGTATGATCTGTAGAAATGGCCTTCTCTTTCTGCTATTTTCTTATCAGGTCTCTGACTCTTGATTGTTTTTTATTACTTGGATAATATTTAGTGTACCTTACAGCCTAAGGCACAATGATGAGCATAATACTTCAAATGTAGCTTTTACCTAGAAAATAGACTAAAATAAAAAATCAGTCAGTCCTGCCTCAGAAAGAAAGAACGTGTCTGTCAATAAATACTCAGCAGCATTGAAAAACATCTCTTAAATGCTATTTCCTGGAATGGTCGGTCGGCTGACTTATGGAATGCAGGTTTCACCAATTTTTTTTACTTTAAGTGTTTCCAATTTTATTGTACTTATTTAGATAGTTTAATATGACATGTTTGAAACAGAAATATGATACAATTCTTCAAAACTGTCTTTAGAATCACCAGACAAGGACTGAGAAAACCATATGAAACTTCAGGATCACAGGAGGGAACTTGATTTTCAGAGCTTCTGAAATGGTGTGGTGATCATGTTGAGCAGCATGTACAGGATGGTATATCTCATGCCTGAATTATAGAGTCAGAACTGGTTTTTAAGTGTAGCAATTTGGGGTTTTTTAGTGATTTAACCAATATTTTATGGATTCTATGATTACAACATGACCTCAACCACTCTCAGATCTGCTTTCCTGAGCACTTGAATCCTTTCTCCAGTCTCTTCTCAGAACTAGTAACCATTTATGCCTTTGAATAATTTTTTCTAGGATTTCAAAATACCTGTATTTAAAGGTTGAAGTCTTATAACCCGAACATACAATTAATCACCAGGGGTTCAATGGTATTTTTGGACCATACACAGCTTACCACAATAGTTTTCAGAGTAGTTCTCCGGGAGAAGTAGTTGCATACTATATTAAAAAACTAAGCAGCTGCATTCACCCTTGTGATGCAGCTGATCCATGCCCAGTTCAGGGCCTGCTGTGTTATGAGCACTAATTTTTAGTGATATTAAAATGATCCAAAACAGTTGGAAGCCCAGGAAAATGAGATGATGAAATCAGCAATCAACATGGCAATAATGAGTTTTACAATGATGTTTGTAGCAATTGATACTCAGTTTTCACATTGTTATTCACTTTATGCTAAAACAATATGCAAATCACACAGAATCATCATGTGAATTACACAAACATGAGATCCAAGTGTCCATTTTCCACTTTGTTTTTTATTTTGGGCTCAGAGATTAAAGGTTCCTCTCAGATCATTTAATATGAGACACTATGTGAAAAAGACGAGCCAAAATTACTGAACTAGTGCAAATCTCTGTTGATAGTGACAGAAGAGAGATTATTCTACATGTAAGTAGTAAAGAAACATCTTGTAAGGTGAATCACTGGTCTAAAATGCTTTGAGAAAAAGGTGATTACAGTACTGTCAGAGGCTGGAAATACTGCTGATATTCCACCCCTGTGCTCCATGGCTCATGTCCCCCATGGTCTGGATCTGGATTTTCAGAAGCATCTGGCTAAGGAGGAAACACAGTACTGAAAGTGACACGAAGCTTCGGCTGTGTGAATCTGGGCTTGCATCCCAGGCCTTGCATTTAGAAGCCAGATAGCACAGCGTCACGGAGCTTTGTGCTGGTACTTCAGGATTTACTGTAAGGATAAGATGCACAGTCTCTTGGCCCTCTTCCTTCATTTAACAAGGGAACATTCATATTATTGCAGAGATTGATACTTAAACTTGGTTGATAAGCAATGAAAAGCAAGGACAACTGGCTGTGACCCTCATCTGTCCAAACACATTTCTTGATTAAAGCTGCACTTGCAGACTTGTTGATAAGCTCCAAAGCATAGTTCTTCAGGAAATACTGAATTCAGATACTGGCTGCTTGACAAAACAGCTGCCTGACAAACAGATGTCACAGTAAGAGAAAAGGGTCTGTTTTCCAGCAGAGTAAGGCCACCTGTAAACTAGCCCTGAAAAAACAAGAGCAGAATGGATTGTAAAACAATACCTGTGACAAGACTCTGGTTTTTCTTTTGATATGTCCTTTAGCAAATGGTGATTATGGCCAGTAAACAGAGGGACAAGGATGCAAAATGATGTCTTAAAATATTGCTGTTCTTCCTTTGACAGCTCAGACCCATCCAGATTACATGTGTGGTTATATCTGAATTTTCATCAGTCCTACAGTTTAAGAGTCCTGTAAGCTGCACACCTATTATTATGCATGCAGGAAGCGTTCGCATTCTTTTACTACTTTTGAGACTATTATCAGTTCCTCTCTTGTTCCTTCAGTTTAAGTGCTACAGAGTAATCCTACAGACAATCTAACAGCTCATTCATAGGAATTGACCACTGTAAAGGGAACAGTCTTGTTTAGCCTTTTTCTTCAGAGACAAAATATGCTGCACTCCTCATGATGTCTCTTGAATGACTGTAAGGGTAAAATTACTTGCTCTGACTTTCCAGCTATTTCTGCTCTTCATGAACTTGTTACATCTCTATTCATTTTTAAAATTACAGAATATATTTCTCATCTAATTTAGATGTCATGACAGCTGCCTTAGACCATCAACATATCTCCTCAGCCCTGTCCATAGGAGGTTATAGAAAGCTAGAACATCTATATGTTTTAGCTAACCATCATGTTGCAAAAGCAGTATAACATGTAGACAGATTAACACAACCCCTGTCTTTTCAGCAAGGTTAAGTGCCTCATGGCATCATTATGCCAGCAGTGTTGAAATACTGCACCTAATCTCAGTGTTAGTTTACTTAGTACGTGCACAAGGTCCCTGCAGTAGGGTTTGCTATGTGATGTAGAAAACCCCAAAGTATTCCCCAAACTCATAGCAGGCCTCTATCTGTTGAGACAGGAAAGCAATGAAAAACAAGCGCAAAAAATGCTTGTTTATGTTACTTCTGCAAGGAGAGTTGGAACACAAGAATCCTGTGAGTGGCTGGAGGAAAGGGAAGACTTGAGAACTACATGGCAGGGTGTGATTTGGAAAGGAGATGGAAACAGTTTGGAAAACATTGGCCTTGGCTGTCAGCATAAAACTGACCATAATAGAGTGAGAAAAGTTTTGAGATTTTTGCCTCCCTGGGGCCAAACAAACTGCCTGTTTGCACATGTAAATTTGACCTTCTACAGTTAAGAGGGAGAATACTTCAATGAGAGTTTGAATTAACATATCTTAATTTGCAAAAGGATGGCAAATAGCAGTAAAAGCACTGTACTGCTACTGTAGATGTACAGGCAGTAATTTTTTATCCAGTTTTATTTTCTTTCATCTGATTTGTGTTTCTCTACCCTTACTGTGGGGTTTGTCTGCCCTTAGCAGGATTTGCTCTCAAACTATTCCAAACTCCTATGAAACCCAGCTTAACTGTGAGTCATGAGGAGCATTTTAGAAATGGAGGAAAGCCAGACTGATTTTTCTGAAATATCTTCTTGATACAGCATGCCAGCTAAACTCACTGAAGCCTGAAAATACGTGGAGCTTGTTTGTTGTAGTACAAGATAGTGACACAGATAATGCGTTACACTGATGTAAAAAAGTACAAGTGGTTTATAATAAAAAAAAAATATCCTTTTCATCTCTGTTTATTTTCAAGATAATGACTCATAATAACATGCTAACAATGCTAAAAATAGGGTCTTGTGCTTTTGAGGAAAAGGGAATTATTTATCATTAACTTTATTTTCAATTAAACAGCTGCTGCATTTGTTTCTCTTGGGATAATGTACTAAAATTTGCAAAGATTCAGCGTCATTTTCACTAATTTAATATATTTATTGATCAATTGTATTAAAGTGTTTCCTGGTTTTCTGTCAGTGTTCATTACCAACCCTTAGTTATTCTTGTTTAAAATTCCGGGGAAAGTGTTTTGTTTTGTGCTTTAGAATTGATGGTTAACTGACGTGGCTATTGTTGACTATTGTTATATATTGGACACTATTGACTATTGTGTCCTTTTTATGTCTTTTTATGTTATAATATGGCTGACAGTTCTTGCCTCCCTAGCTCTGCCCCTTTGTATGCCCATCATCCCCCAACCTCTCCTTGATTTCCAGAGAGTTCCCTGTCTTTCAGCCCTCCACCCCTCCCCTTGACAACCTCCCACTCTGGAAATCCCCTTACTTTTGATGCCCCAATGGACCTCTTCCCTGTCGCTCCTGAATCCCCTCCTATATGCTCCCCCAGGATTGGCCTCAGATCCCAAACCCCCTTCCAGTTAGAGAGCCAACCCCCTTGTTTACTTTGTTGTATTTAAGGAATTGCTCAGACCCTCCTCGGGGCTCTCCAGAGCAGCTTGCTCTCGGAGTGGATGCAATAAACCAGTTTCCTGCTCCGAACTGCTACTCGTGAGAGTCTTCCTTTCACCTTCCTGCGCTCTGATAGATTGTGAGGCTCAGAGAAGATTGCCGAGGCTGAGGAACCATCAGCAGCCCCCTGGGAGAGGTCTCATCCCCTCAGGTGCTCCACCTAGGAGACTTGAGGGAGCCCTGACTGAGGGAGAGCAGCACGACCACCTTGTTGTCTCCTTTAAGCAGGCCGTTTGTGCTGCTGCCAGCGGTGCACAACCTTCTCCCTTCCAGGCATTCCGAGCTAGCCTCCCCTTGTGCATCGCCTCTCATCGGTCAGCAGACTATAACTTTTAAAAAAATGAACTAGACAAGAGGCCTAAAATATACTTCTCTAAGAACAAGTGAGGAAGGTATACAAAGCTGAAGACTACAGCTCAGCCTGCTGCTGTACTAGGTGTTGTTTTAGCACTTTTTCTACTGCTGATGCTTTGCTTTAACTAGTCTTTGTCTGCTCAGTGATGTCAGTTAAACTGTCTTCCTCTTTGCTTCTTGCAAGCGCTTCTGCCCCTAATAAGGAGTCACAGAAGATGTTTGTCCCTCTTTTTCTGGCCAAGAGGCACAGAGCAGGACTGTGCAGTGGTAGAAAGCTTCAGGGAGTGCACTAGCTTTGTTGCTCTCTTTTTAAGTTTTCTTGAAGGAGGATCAGGTGGTCTGAGAAGTCTTGCTGGCTTCTGTGCTACTGTCTTCCACAAACAATATCTGACCTGCGGTGAATAGTCCTGTGTTGCTCTAAAAAGAAAGGCTTTTTTTTCTAATAGGAAAGTTGAAAGGTCAAAGTTTCATATAGTTTGGCTGTTCACTTGATCAGTTTTGGCTGCAGAACCTATCACTTGCTAGAATTTTATCTCAGTTTTTAGGCAGAAGATATTTTAAATATTGTAGTTGCTGTTTGTAATAGACGCCCTACAAAAAGTTTATACAAAATTGATATTGCTCAAGACTAAACTTTAATAAGAAGTTAATTAATGCTTCAATATTAACACCATTGTGACACATGCAGGAGTGTTGCCTTAAGACTCCTATTACTGACCATAGAAACAAATTTACAGTAAGATGTCCACAGATTGCCTGTTACCTTTCTAAGATCAGCTTATGGTTTTTCACAATGTTTATAGCTACTCTAAATCTGAGCTCTGTCTGACTTCTGAAACATTCAGGTGAGGCTTCAAATACTTAGAGTAACTGGTTTACTGCAACTTATCTGAACAGCAACATATAATTCCAGCTACTGGTCATGACAAAAGATCTAAGAAGCCCACTTTTATCTTGATACAGCAATGAAATACACTGTTTGATGCACTTTTGAGGAGTAGATTAAACACTAATAATAGAAATTCCTTCTCATTTTTTCTTGTTGATTTTACATGCCAAGGCACTGAGCTTGTCAACTGGAAAACTTATATTGCGCAAAACAGTTCTGGAACAAACAAAAGTTTCCTTCCTAAATCACTGTCATTTTCCATTTGGTTTTGGTTATTTTAGTCTCCCCCAATTTCCCTCCTGTCCTGTGCCATGTTTCTGATTTATTATTAGTGGGATACTGCACTGTCTCCTATGATTGCATAATTTAACCTTCAGTGTGAACAGACATGAGGTGGATGTGTTGCAGTCTCTTCTAGTATGTGTGCCTGGAAGGAGGGGTCAGATTAGTCTGGGGGCTTTGTGATCCTTGTGCTTAGGAACATGACTTCCCTGTGTTCTCTGCTCATTATGTGTAGCCATGAAGTGGTTCATACATAAATGTGGCCCAAGGATAGGCAGATAATCTCCTCAAAGCATTTAAAAATGTTCTTTTCTAATGTTCTCCAACAAACCCCCATTTCAATAGCCTGGTAAAACAAATACCTTTTAACAAACTAATCTTCATTAAAAAATTCCCACTGTGAAAATTGCTATCACATTGGAAATAGTAAAACTAGCAAGCAATACTTTTTAAACAAAAGTGCTATTTGTTAAAAAGTTACATTGAAATACATAAAAAAATAATGTTATAAAATTAATAGCAACTCTGTTGGGGGGTATGTGTTCTTCCTTTTGTTCTTTCTCATCTATAGAATTTTTCCCCATTAGTTGCGGGGAAACCAGAGTGCTGGTATTTATTGGGTGCTCGAGAACACAAGAAGTTTGGCTGGGCCCAGGGGGAAGGAGGGACAGGTAAAAAGGAGCGTGGGGGCAGCTGTGGACAGGCTGGTTTCTGGGGCTTCAGAGAGCAGGACACTCTCAGAGCTGTAGTTGCTTGGAGAAAGGAATTCGCCAAAACCCAGACGAAACTGCTTCTTTTTATTTTTCTTTGTCTGTGGGCCGCCTGCACTCCCTGTCCTGCTGGGACACCAGTGCCAGCCACCGCCATGGAGCTTCTGACACATCTCATCCACGAGCCCAGGATATCTCCTCATTCCTGCCATTCCACCTGGATGTTCCACAGAGCCCTGCAGGAACACTAGGATCGACCACCAGCAGGGGATTTCTGAAGCAAAGCCTCTCCTCTATCCTTTCCTATCTTGGCTGAGAAAGCTGTCATGGGGTCCCTGGTTCTTTTTTGTTATTAATGCCATACATATTGTTGTTTGTTTGCCTTGTTGTACATACTAGTAAAGAATTGTTATTCCTATCCCCATATCTTTGCCTGAGAGCCCCTTGATTTCAAAATTATAGTAATTTGGATGGAGGGAGCTTACATTTTTCATTCCGAGGGAGGTTCTTGCCCTCCCTAGCAGACATCTGATACAAGCTGCTAACCAGTCCTTTTTAATATCTTTACTGATTATATGGATGAGGAGATCAAGTGTACACTCAGTCATTTCACAGACAACTCCAGGATGAATAAGATCTGATGGAGGGTGGAAAGGGCTCTCAGTCTGGACAGATTGGATCAATGGGACGAGGCCAATTGTATGAGGTTCAATAAGGCCAAGTACCAATTGTATGAGGTTCAATAAGGGCTGTCACAACAATGCCACAAATGCTACAGGTTTGGAGAAGAGTGGCTGGAAAGCTGCCAACCAGAAAAAGACCTGAGGGTGTTGGTCAATAGCAGCTGAACATGAGCCTGAGTGCACCCAGGTGGCCAAGAAGGCCAATGGCATCATGGCTTGTACCAGCACAAGGGTAGCCAGGAGGACTAGGGCAATGACGATCCCTCTGTACTCAGCACTGGTGAGGCCACACCTTGAATCCTATGTCCAGTTCTGGGCCTCTCTCTGCAAGAATGCCATTGAGGTACTGGAGTGTGTTCAGAAAAGGACAGCAAAGCTAGTGTGGGGTTTGGAGCACAAGCCTTATGAGAAATGGCTGAGAGAGCTGGGGTTTTTTAACCTGGTGTTGTGGGTTTAGAACTAGTTAAAATTACTAGTGTACTTACTTTTCCTTTTGTTGAGAGATATGATTTTAGGAGAAAGTAGAACAGGTTTAAACTTAAAGACTATAAAGAAAGTTTTATTAACAAAACTAAAAGAATAGAAAAAAAAGAAAATTAGAATGAAACTTTTAGAACATTTTTTTTTCTTGTTCACCTTTTTTTTTACTTGATAACACAAAACAAAACTTGGGATTTTTAAATTAGTTATTACTTTTACAATAATTTTTTTTTAGTTTTTATAGGGCAATGAGCTCTTTTAACACTATGGAGAAATTTTTACAAGTACAGTATTTTTGTGGCTTTGCATTTTTATAAAACAGTTGCTTGGTTTAGAAAAATTTTGCTATTGTGAAATTTTTTTCATTTTTACAATTGAGTTAATGGGTTATTGTTAACTTATGGAGTGTTATTTTTTAAGGATGAGCTGTTTAAAGGAAAAGACTTTCTTTACTAATTTTTATAATTATTTTTATCTTTAAAAACAGGGGGCTTTTTGTTTTTTGAGACACAAAGGGTTTTTATTTTTTTTTTTAGAGCACTACTGCTTTTTTAAAGATCTGCTTTTCGTCAGGTTTACACTGAACACTAGTTTTTTTTCATGAATTAAAGGAAATGTAGTTATTATAGTTCATTTTTATGGTATTACTAAAAGAACTTTTAGTTCCAATATTAGGACTTTTTATTTTTTTTCCTTATTCTGATACTTAAAACTTCCTTTTAACTGTTTTTTGGTGTTTTATGTTGTTATTTTTTAGGGGTTTTATTTAAGGGAAGAATTGTGTTTTGCAGTTCTTATCTGTGCATTGAAAGGGTTAACATTTTACCCAGGCCAACAGGTGTTGGTGTTCAGTGGCTGAAGTAGTTATAGTGATAGACTGGATTGCAGCTAAGCTGGGCTTGCATTTGCTGGGGGGCTGCATTGGAAGGGGATGGGGTGGAAGAGGAGGAGAGGGCTTGTTTTGGCTTAGAGCTTGGGGAAATTTTGGCTTATTAAGGCCAGGGGTGGGGCTGGCCGGAGGCAGGGCTTGGACTTTGCTTTGGCTGGAGGGTCCCCCACCCTGGACTCCCATCCCCTGCTTGGGAGCCGCTGGGGCCTGGCCCGGTCCGGCCAGGCCGGGCGGGCTGTGCTGGAACAAGGCCAGGCCTCTCCCGCTGTAGCTTTGATATTTTCAGAAGCTGGAAGCCGAAAAGGAGTGTTTGGAGCTTCTTGGGTTTTAAAATGGGATATTTACGGGGGCGGACCTGGCTTCTTAATAGTTTACAAAGCTGTCAGTTCTCAGAACTGGACAGCTATTGGCTCTTTCCGAACACAGAGAAAGCTCTCAAAAGCCTCTCTCAGGAAAACTATTTATGTAAATGCTTTTTTCTTTCTTTTTCAATATTAACTAATATCAAACTAACACACCTGGAGTAAAGGAGGCTCAGAGGGGTCCTTCTTGTTCTCTACAACTGCCTCAAAGGAGGCTGCAGTGAGATTGGGTGTTGGTTTCTTCTCCCATATAATGACTGATAAAACAAGAGAAAATGATCTCAGGTTGTGCCAGGTAAGGTTTAGATGGGATATTAGGAAAAAAAATCATCCCCAAAAGGCTTGCCCAGCATTGGAACAGGCTGCCCACAGTGATGGTAGAGTCATCATTCCTGGAGGTATTAATAAGACATGTAGATGTGGCACTTAGGGACATGATTTAGTAGGGGACTTGACAGTGTTAGGTTGTTAGACTTGATCTCAAAGATTTTTTCCAATATAAATGATTCTATGACTTTATGATTCTATTCCAATATCACAGCCACTAAAAGTAAGAACCGTTCTGCATAAATAGAAAGTCCTAAATTCCTCTTCGGTTTGTATTCATTATAAGGAAGACTTCTACCATTCAGACACCTGGCTTATGCTACAGGTACTTTTCTTCAGTTCAGCAGTTTATTTGCCTAATTGCCTAAAACAACTGACAAGGGGAAGCTAAATATCAACATGGCTCCTATTTCTTTTCCAAGTATCCATGTTTTTCAAGTTTCTATTGCTACTGTCTCCTGAAGACTCAGAGTTAAAAATATTATTGCCTGAAGATGGAATGTCATGTACAGTGTTGAGCAAAGTTCCTAGGAAGAAAATTCACTGGGTTTTTTGGATGTATCCTTCTTTCAAGAGAAGGCCAGTGCTTTGTTAAGTTAAATAAAAATCTGAGTTAGAGATTAATGTTTCGGTCCTAAATAGAGGTTCTGACTCACTGGTAAGAATAGATATGGTGTGGATTGCCCCTGCCCAAAGAGGCAGGGATTTGATTTCTGTTAAAGTGAGAGGTGTGGCTTTAAAGCCTGGGAAAAGTAGAATCCACCCCTCTTGCTTTGGGGGATGTGTCCTCTAAGCCTGGGAAAAGTAAAACTCCACTCTTCCTCTCTATAACTCCCTACTCTGCCAGGGTTCAGAGTTCTCTGTCTCTGGATTAAGATGAGTTGGTTCCTGTGTTGCTGCCATAAATGGATCCCTGAGTTTAACCAAGCAGAGACCTGTCTCGTTGAATCTTTCATGCTGGTCACCAGTAGCTCTAACCTCCCTGAACATGATCCTGCAGCTGTGGAACCCCACAATATGGTTTGTGAAATTCCTAAGTTGTTAAGAACAGGGAACTGTAAAAAGATGCAGTTTTACCACCACCTACTTGAATATAGTCAGATGTTTAACATACCCTGAGTGATAAACATTTTGAAAGTAGACAAGCTGAGTGTACTACATATCAAAAGGACCATACTGTGGAGATAGAACTGGTTGGGCATCAACTTAAGACCATGGGATGTTAGCAAGCCTGTTCATAAAAGGTTATACTTCCAGAATGGTCTTAGTTCTCTTCCCTGATTGATTGTCGTTTGCTGCATTATTTTTAATATTCATAATCTCAGTTTGTGATTGGAACTCTGCCTTCAGATCCACTCTCAGATCTTCTGTATATATATTGTAGGATCCAACCTTTTCACGTCTTTTGTGGTTGATGCTATACTGTGTGTTCACCTTCTGCCATTTGTTATTTTGCCATTAAAGCAGGTTTTACTTTTTGGGTCACCCAGTTGTGCCCATCTTGTTATTCAGCCACACTACTCCCAGCTGGCCTGGGTCTAGGGTTGCAAAGCCAAAATGCAACAGCACACTAATCACGTGTGCCTGCTCTTGGATTGTGAAGGAAGAGGAAGTTAGTGTTTGAGACTAAAACTGTAATGAATGCTTTATACAGCTAGTAGACTAACAAACTTTATAGGAAAGAATTTGTGATGGACAAAAAGACATGAACAACTGTAAGTCTACTGCTGTTTATGACAACAATCTGGATCACTCTTAATATTTCTTTCCAACTCCTTATAATAGGCCTTTAAATAAAAATGGAGCCTCTTACCATGAAGGACACTACATTTTATGGTTTGAGACTTAGGAAAAAAAAGTAATCACCTTAAATGTTCGGCATGCATATACCTGTTTACATCTTTGTGAGAAACTCACAGCATGAACCTTCAAACAAAGATTTTGAGGCTTTCAGGTGCAAAGGTGAAAAGAAATTACATCTATATGGTTTGTGGTTTCCATGTTATGTGTGGGTGTCAGAATTAGTAGGCTAGAACAAACACTTTACAAACACTAAAACAAACATTTTCACCACCATTTGCACAGAACAAAAGGTTAGAACAAACACTATTTCACTGTTTGGAATTGGATTTCAGTGCTTTAGTTTTAAAATACAGGAGAGGATAAGGGAAGATACTTGCCTTTGCTCTCATTGTGACAGTACCCAAAGAGAGAGCAAGAACATGGTCTTGCACAGTGCCTATAGAAGTCATGTTTAATTTGAGCATTAGCTGTAGGCCGAGTCAATAGTTGCTCATGGCAGCACCTGCAAGGAAAATGCTAAAGCCACACAAGTTACCACTCTGGTATGTATAAATTCATCTTGCTGGTTAAAAATTACAGTGGCAACTTAAGTGACTGCAGTAATGACTGTTTATGTCAGTAAATTTCTCCTGGACTGACTGTATTGACTGTCCTTCCTGAATCAACACAGTATCTCCATAATGTGCTCTATTTCAGCAAAAATACAACAGTATGTTTGTACTGATACTGATCATTTTTTTCTTCTGAGATGATCTGACATATACAAAAGTAATGCTAATGACTGTGTCCCAGTAAGTAGCCATTTCTACTTCTACCCTCCAGGACTATCCCCTAGAAACAGCTGAGTTAATTTTACTCCCTCCTTTCCCTTTACATGATAGGAAGAGCTGAGCCTTAGTCAGGTATCCAAAGTTTGCTGATTCAAGAGCAATTTTGATTATGTTCCTGGGAAACTGACGCAGAGAATTCCAACAGTATAAACCTGACTGTCTTGTTTATATGTAATTGGCATATAGGGAAACTGGTTTCAAGGGTTTGAAATGCTAGGATTTCAGTTAGGTAGTATTTTACTCTCTCTGACCAAATAATATGTTGCAGATATGGAATTAGATCCTTGAATAGCTAACCTGTCCTACATGGGCATTATTCTTTGTTAATGAGTTGTGAATCAAGCAAATACAAATCAAGATGAATAGAATGAAGTAAAATGTCCCTTAAATCCTCCTGTGGTAGATCACAATCACAGAAAGGGTGAGGTTGCAAGGGACCTCTGGAGGTCATCAAGTCTAACCACCATGAGCAAGCAGGGCCACCTAGACCTTGCTCAGGACCATGTCCAGCCTGCTTTTTAATATGTCCATGAGGAGAGACTGCAGAACTTCCCTGAGAAAATAGTGACTGTGCTCAGTCCCCTCAGAGCAAAAAATTGCTTCCTGATGTTCAAAGGGAACCTGCTATGTTACAGTTTGTGCCCACTGTCTCCAGTCCTGTCATTGGGCACCACTGAGGAGAGTCTGACTCCCTTCACTTTAACCTTCCCTCCAGGTATTTATATACATTGATGAGATTCTCCTGAACCTTCTTTACTTTGGGCTGAACAGCCCTATCTATCTCAGCTTTTTTTCACATGTACAACACTCCAATCCCTTCATCTCTTCTGCAGACCTTCTCTGGACCCTCTCCCGTATGTCCATGTCTTTTTTTCTGGAGAATTCACAACTGGACATAGCACTCCTGGTGTGGCCTCACCAGGCTGAGCAGAGGGGAAGGATCACTTTCCTGGATCTACAGGAAATATTATGCCTAATGCAGCACTAACTTTCTTTGTGGCCAGGGCACATTGCTGGATCATGTTCAACCTAGGGTCCAGTAGGACCCCTAAGTTGTTTTCTTCAAAGCGTCTTTCCAGGTTGGCATCCCCCAGCATACAATTTTTGTTCCTTTGTTCCTAGGATTGTTCCTTCTAGTGCAGGACTTTGCAATTCAGTATGCTGAACTTCATGAAGAAGTGCTTGTCAGCACATTTATCCAGCCTGTTCAGATACCCGTGGATGGCACCAAAAGCCTCCAGAGTATCGGCCACTCCAATCAGTGGTGGAGGAGTGCTGAGGGTAAACTCTGACCCATTATCCAGAAATGGAACATTTTTTTCTGAAGAAATTCCACCCTATACCTTACCCTGAGAAGAAGACAAGCAGTGGTAGAAATCAATGTGAGTATTAATGCATTAGTGCTTAGGGAGAAAATTATAGGTAAAAATTAATTAGAACATCTCAAAGATCTTGTTATACCCTTAGATGAAAGTAGCTTGGAGGAAAGGACTAGCTAACTTCTCATTTATTTTATACTGATTTGTCCTTTTCAATTCCATGCTTACACCTTTTCCTTTAAAGAGGCAAAACTAGAAACCTTCACTTTTTTTCTTATAAACAAAAACAATGGAAGGAACTCATCCCCAATGACTAATTATCTCTGCAATTTTCATTGGAAAAAATGTGGCTGAAATGTTGATAGGTCTAATGATCTGCAAAGCAAAAGAGTTTCACACTGCAGTTCTTTCACTACTTCTAGTATATAAAACAAATAATTAAATAGGAGTAATGTGCAGAGGTGAGGGGAAACTGACTTCAAGGTTTGCCCAAATTTTGATATGTGGAAGAAACTAGGTTTACCAGCCCAGAGTAAATAAATTCTGCTATTTTGGGGCATGGTGTCTCCTTGGCTCTTTATTTTCAATTTAATTAGACTGAACTTTATTGAAAACAATCATGCAGAAAATCTTCAGGCCAGTGAAAATAGATGTGAATTAGTTAAATCATATTCAAAGAGAAAAGTGGTTGGGTCCATTTGAAATTCTGGACAGATTATTAAGTGTACTGGCATACTGCTCTCTTTCTTAACACAGGCCTGTGAGTCCAGGCTTGTTTTGTGGTTTTATAGTGATTCAATGTTGCAGGATTAAAATTGTCTGATTCTTGTGTTGCTTGTTTACATGCTCTGAATTAAATATTCTCTGAAACCCTTTTTTTTTGTTCTTTTCTTTTTTTTTGGGTAGGAATTTGGCTTGATTAGGAGTAAAAAAAGAGAAAATTGAACCCAGTATTTCTAAATGGGTTATGAAAGTGCATGGTGGAAATTACTAAACATATCTATTTCTAAAAAAAAATTATAAAAATGCTTTTGTTTAACTCAGCAGAAGTTAAGAAATCAATTATTTCTACTGTAAGACAATACTTCTTTGGAAGCTCCATGGAATTATTTCCTGGAATTTCTCCTAACTTCTCCTTTTGGGATTGTAACCTGTCATTCTACTTCTCTCCTAAAGAAGGGAACACACAAGAAGCACACTAGTTAAAAACCAGGCAATTACTTTATAACTCTGGGCTTTATTTTATCCTCAGTTGCTCTCTATATTAAATTAATAACTGAACTCACCAGATATATTTCATAATTTTGTCTTTACTGGCCTAACCACTGAGAAATAACAGACTACATTTTCTTGTGTACATGGCTGAAATGCCCTTAGCAAGTTCTCCTGTGTAAATCAGACCAAGTTGTGTGAGTAGGCAATGCATAATAATTTAAAAAGTCAGAAATTTCATAAAAGGAGCATCTGGCCAATGGAAATTCTTTTGCCCTTGCTGTACACTTGAGTAAAATTGTTACTTAATTACTGTACAACTTTCTCTGTAGTTCTTTGCCAAAATACTCCTGCATCTCATTTTTTGTGCGTTCCCTGGCAAAATTAGAGTTTACTTCCTACCATATAAAGCTTGTGTGTAAATGAATGTGCATTCTGACCCCCAGGAAAAATACACTTAATTTTTTTGGCAAAATACTTTCACTTCAGAATATTGCTATAAATGCTTTTATCAGAAACAATGTCTGGTGAGGAGATTGAATTTTTGCACGAATAGCAATATCTTCCTTCTTGCTTTCTTCTCCTATCTATACTCCACACCCCCACAGAAATCCTCCTCTACTAAAACCATGGTCAGAGTCCTGACCTAGACTGAGGAGGAGAAAATGGCTGAAGAGAGGAGACAAAAGGCAGAAGATTGTTTTAAGAAGAAAGGAATGCTATTTTGGAATCCTTTCACCCTTCTGCCATGGTTAGTCCTGTCAAAAATACAAATGAAGGACTGAATCTAATTTTTTTCAAGTGTTCTTTAAATAAGTCAATTTTTATAGCTAATGTAGACCAAGTACATTTAAATATATTATTTCTAATAATAATTTCCTTGTTTATCTGGTGCTTCGGGATTAAAGGACCAAGGTACAATAATTCATTGGCAGAATGTGCTTGTTTTTCATGACTGGGCCAAAAAACCTTCTAAATCATTGACTCTATTCCTGAAAACCCATAGATTAATAAAATGGTGTAACTGTTAATTAAATTTCTTATAAATACACTACACTAAATATAAGGGCTTTGGAATGTGCAAGTCTCAGTGTTCTTGAATATGGAAGTCTGAATTCCTGGAAGTTCTCTAGTATGAAATATTTTTTAAATTAAGGCAGTGAAATCTATAATAAAGTATTTTTGGCTTATAGCACTTAATGTGTTGCAAAACTTCAAAGATTTTGCTTGCTACATAATATTTATGAACATTCTTTGTAGTAAAAGAAATACAACTTTTGGTGAGGTAAAAAAAAATGCACGAGAGGGAATAGAATTATTGTTTGTGCTTCTTGTTACTGTAAAGTCAAGGATGAACTGGGATAGCCAGAAGGAGTCCTTGCAGGGGATTTTTCCCAGTGAAAGTTTTATAGATTAGATTTCATTTTAATGTTTTCATACTGTGATCTTTATACCACTGTTTTCCTCTGGAGCTGATTGAGGAGGACACTTCTCTTGGCTGTTGTGAGGCATGTGAGACACTGAGTAAGCAGAAATGCCTGGCACCTTCTGCCTCCAGGTTCTAGTCCCCTACTACTGAATTATATCTCATTGTTTAAGTGAGGCAAGGAGCTTGTTTTTATTTCTATCTGAGGAAACTTAATTTCCTAGGTGCTTACTAAGGTAAACAGCTTTTGTACGGTGCGGGGGGAGGGGGTTTGTCACTGTTGTGCAACTCCAGCAATTCATCTTTGATTTAAAATGGCCACTGGCCATTTCAGTAAATCAATTTTTCTTGGAGAGTGCTTAGTAACTGAACTGTATTGCCACAGCTTCTAGACAAAACGGTTGCAGGGCCCATATTTTGACTATTAGCCAAAATTATATAATCCTATGCAATAAATAAAAAACACTACAAAAGCATATGTCATACATGATACTGGTGAATAAAACTGAAGAATTTGTCTTTCCTATATGCTCACTACCATGAATATCATAATTTTTCTTCCTTTTGCACGATAAATTTTGCAAAGCCGTAATTCCTAAAATATTTGTATTTTTTCTTTCTTAGACCACTGTATTAAAGATGTTGCTTTTACATGTATGTGAATAACACAGCATAAGAACTGTATTCTTTTCTGACACAGTTCACTTTCTAAGCAGTTACTGTAATTGTAAACCACTTGGGACGTATATAAATCCATAGATTCTTGCTTTGTCAAGATAAAATTGTATTCTAGGTTTCCTGTTGAAAATAGTATTAGATTTTTCAGGTTAAATGCTTAGCCATTTACAGCTTGAAAAAGCTCAAAAGCAATGCTTAATCTTCTTGAAGCCTTATGAAAGAATATGATGACATGATTTCTAAATCACTTTTTTTTGGCCAAAGTGTTTTTGTGGGGATTTATGGAAAATATTATGGAAGATAAATACTACTTAAAAAGTAATATACTATAATATTAAGCAGATTCATCAAGCACAAACAGAAAAAGTAAAAAAATAAATGGGAGAACTTGCTGTATATGCTGCATTAATACACTTCATTTTAGAGAACAGTTCTGATTTTTTTCTTACAGTGGTAATTCGGCAATTTTATACTATTATAAGTACACTATTATTATAAATACAGTATTGATATAACTACCTCTGCCGTGTGAGAAAATAATGTCATTAAAAGAAAAAAAAACGTTGAAAAAAACACAAGTGGAGGCCCTGGCCTAGGCCCTGCCATCACTAGTCTTGCTTTTTCTTTGTTTCTGCATCATGCAGAAAAAGCAGAGTACCAGAAAAGATGCTAGCACATGCATGAAGTTTTAGTATTTTTTTTTCTTCTCAAGGTCATAGATTGATCAAAGGGGAAAAAAACCTCAGACACAACCCCAAAGTGTTATAATCAAAAAAAATATTCAGACAATTACTTATGGTAGCCTCGGGGGTGTCGGGGCTGGGGACCCACAACCTCCTCAGCTACGTTACAAGTAATCAGTTCTGAGCCTTGAGCAAGGCTGTTTGCATGAGAACCCTCTTCAGAGCAAGGCAGAAGAAAGAGATGGAGCAATGCATCCAAATTCTTATGGAGGTTTAATTGCAGCCTGTCCTCCTAGAAATTTCTAACACAAAGCCAAGGAGGACCCTGGTAACCCACCTTTTATCTCTATCAGGTCAAGGCGGGCCAAAAGGTGACAACCAATAATAAACACAGAATTAACATGAACTTGAGAATCATGCTGGACAGGTGGCTCCCAAAAGCTGTCTTCTCTCCAGGGGAGGACAGGAGAACCACTAGCTGAGCCACTGTCTCCCACAACACCCCCTAACTCATTAATAAGACTTTTCCAGTAGTTTTCTTAAGGTAGCATAAAAAACATGAGAACAAAACAAACAGAATAGCAATAGACAAAGGAACTCACAACACACTATTAAGAAGGGAGACAACCCAGCCTCTAAGTCCCAAGTATCCAAGTATCCCAAGTATCCCAAGTATCCCAAGAAAAAATCTGTAAACCATTTAGGGTTTGTCTCAGCTTGAAGTTCCTTGAGGCTTTCTTTGAGCAGCTGGATGCTCTTGGAGATGGACAGACTTGGCTCTGGCAAGTAAAAGCAGATGCCTTCAAAGTCTTGGCAGCCATGTCCAT
>VWYI01030865.1:0-18817 GCA_013399455.1 Anthoscopus minutus | reverse complement strand
AGCCTCTTCTATATAAACAATTATCCCTTTATCCTAATAATATGTATTGAGATCTATTAGATCTTAAAATTCCTTCATGCTACCTCTCCTGCAGCTACTCTAAGCAACTATTTTATTGGCACAATGTCAATAAGCAGTGTTAAAACATCTGGTAAACGTAATTTTATCTTGTGTCTAATTGTTCAGCATGAAGAAGTGTTCTTTCCTGAAACCAGGTACAGTTAAAATAGGGAACTATTTAGAAAATGTAATTGATAAGCTCAACTGAATAATGCATTTATTCTTCTCTTAGTAAAATTACACACTAAGCTCAGACTTAATGGCAAGCAGCTCAGTAACAGCTCTGTTCATGCTCAGCTGGATCAGCCCTTCAATTAAATTTCTTTCATTTCAAGGTAATAATCAAAACAGCTGACAATTTAAGTGATATCTCCACATCCACATGCAAATGCAGTATTTCTTAATTTTCCTTTTAACAGGAGAACCTCGGCTGCAGGAACACAGCCCTAAATTAAGCTATTAAAAAAATAATATTCTAAACTTCTTGCGTGGATGAAAGATACTATTAATGCTCAACTCCACTCTTCTCCATTATATTTGCTGATATTCTTCAGCAGCTTTTACCAATTCACAAAAAAAATTCTTTCAACTACTATCTTTAATAAATCAAGCATAACTTAGCCTTTAAAAATGAAAGTAATGCTAGAATTCTTTTTTTCTATTTTATTCCCTTATTTCTTCATGGATTTACTGCCATCTCTTCAGATAAAATATTTTCTCAATACTACTCTTTTTTTCCCCATACTTCTTCCAACACATTCAGCAAGCAGATTTAATTTCAGTGTCCTTCAGTCAGAAGACAAGAGAAGGCCTTTGCTAGACAGTGAGATATTTACATTTCCTTTCTAGCAGAAACTTTTATTCTTGCCCCATCCTAAATTTTTTACCACAATTCCTGCTATGAGGCATGAGAGGTGAATACATCTGATGCAATTTAGAATCAACACTGACTAAAGCCTGGCAGATCTTCTCTCAGTCTCCAAGTTCTCAGCATATTTTGAAGCTATCAATACAGGAGAATTAATTGCTTAAGCTGAACAAAACCTCACCAAACTCTCCCATCCCAGAATCATCATGACCTCAGTACCAAGTAAGCAAGAGAGAGTAAAGTACACTCATGATGTAACAGCAGTTTATTTCAAGCAATGGGCATAACAGAACGGATTTGAGCAAAAAGGGTTTTTTTCTTGTTCTCCCAGAAAAACTGACCTCTGGAAAGAAAAAACTTACAGCTATCTATATAATAACATTAAGTGATCTTTTAAAAATTCATCCAGGATGGTCCAGTTGCTTCAGAAGCAAACTAAAAAAGTTTCACACTTTAACAGTTAATCCTAATGTGCTGGACATAAAATCCTATAATGTAACAGGCTTGGCTAAGGTGCATGATGCCCAACCTTCACCCAAGTAGATGCAGCAAACACAGATCCAAACTATATTTGTGACATGCATTTTAAATATACAAAAATCAGGGTAACTACTTTCAGCATTATAAAAATTCCATCCTGACAAATATTTCAAAGCACTGAGGTTTTCTGACATTCAAATACCACAAAAACAAGACAGTCTCTGCAAAAAATTGCACCTGTGTATCTCTTCTAGTGCTTTCTAAATCCCGTGGCAACTCTTGTCTTATTCTTTCTATTTTTGTGTGTTTCTAATTTCTAACTTAGCCCACCACAGTGATGCCTAGTCCAACTTTCAATCCTATTTTTGCCTAGCTAGCTAGACATCCAGCTCCCACCTGCTTTCAGCATCCACCAAACCCACTCTCAGCTCTAGGCTGGACTTTTAATACAAGCTTAGCTCATCCATCCACTCAGTCCAAGAGGAGCTTGTCTGAGTTTGTAAAACAATGGTTTATGTCAGGATTTATGAAGTATGGTGAGATCTTCTAACTTGCTACACCATATACAGTGAAATCCAAGCAAGGATGAAGAGACATTTGTCTCTTACAAACGAAATAGAAAAAAGCAGAGGAAGCAGAACATGGAAATCTAAAAATGCAAAAGATTCTTGTGATCATTCTCCTGCAACGCTAAGTGTCCAAAAGTGAGCATTAATGAAAACCCCTAAGCAACCACAGACGGCTTTTGAGTGTGTTACATCTCCAGTCATTCGGCAAGTCCTTACTTAAAACAAGCTTTATCAGACCAGAAAAAATGATCAAAAAAAGACTCCTGGGTCTGCTTCTTGCAAAAAAGGTTTCTCACATACTCCAACAATAAAACAATGACATAATTTTTGAGTAATGCAAAAGCCCCAAGAATCAGTAATAAGTGATTTTTCGTGTCTCCTTTTAAAAAGCTAATGTTACTCGCAACACAGCTGAAGTTTCTCTTCTCAAAGAATTATTTTCAAGCAAGCATATACCCTTTAATCAGTGAATGACCTCTGAATGGTCCAGACATTACAACATATTCCGTCACTGATATCAAAACCATTTAATTTCTAAAATTCAATTTAAAAGGTTTTGGATTTTTACTTTCTATTAAAGAAACACTTTCTGAATCACTTTAGGAACCCTGTTCTGCAGTTAGCCGAAGTGCAGTTAAGTGAAAAGTGACGTTATTTAAATCAATTCTGTTTAAAACCATTGCTTCAACAAAAAATGATAAACAGAATACAAATGTAAGCATTGGACCTTACAAAATTATTGGTGAAAAAGTATTACAGCTACTGCATGTGTACAAGTTGTAGAAACCACTTGGGAAACACCTGAAATAATGCCATTAGGATAATACAACACATCACAAAACAGCCTGGAAAATATCAAACTCTTAAAAGCAAACTTTTAATGTTACTTTTTTGTGCCTTGCAGCAAACAATTTAATATCCTTAAATATCCCAGTAACACCTGTAACACTTCAGCAGCTCCATTTTCGAGATTCAAATCACAGGTAAGTTGCAATAGCATACCCATAGGTATACAATGCTACTATACTTCTTTTTTCAAAGACATAAAGATACAGCATTGAATCCTTTGTATATATAGCTATATCATTTGTATATATGTATCTTTGCATATACATAGATAATTTCCTTTATTATTCTACTTTCTTTTCTTGGAAATTGTTTCCCAGTTTTCTCTTTTCACACTACCCAGAAATTACAAAGGTTAATGATAAAATTAAGAAAAATATATAATCCTTCAGGAGATACGTACTTCATCATTGAAGAAAATTTGGGTTTTTTTTTTTATTTCATAAAGCAGATGTATTTTCAGAGCAGTAAGTTATTAGATCAATGGTATTTCCCTTTGCTTACTGTAGCAATTAAATTGCACTGACACTAAACTGCTTTTCTCAACAGGCTTGACCTTAATAAGGTCTCACTGGATGCAAAAGTTTTCTTTGACAACAATCCTTAGATGTCATCCAGCACATCAGCTACTGCATTCATCAAGGGAATGGAGACAATAAACCAAGTAACTTCTTTCATCAATACTTTTCCCTAAAACAGAAGGTTTAGCATATTTTTGCTTATTTATCAGTTACTTTGATTGTTTTTAAAGTATTAACAGCTTATTTCAACACAAATGGTCAAGTCAAGAATCCAGCTTTGTACTAGAAAGAAGTTTTTAAAATGTCTTTGAGAAAAGCTTGCTATATTATTGAGCACTTTGGCTGAGAGTTGTGAAGGCAAAGCTGAACTTCCCCCACAGTTCATTACCTTCAATATTGATTTCTAAATGAGACCACACTCTCCATTCAATGGCACCTCTGCTCACTCCTACTAGTAGACCTCAACCAGCTGTGAGAAAGCAGGGACACAGTAGGAGGGATGGGAAGATTAGGGGACAAGCAAGAAAAACAACAGGCAGTGAAGGTAGAGATGCAAAACTACTTTGGAGCATTATCACCTAAAATAAGTGGCACTACATGAACTTCGTGACCAGGCATCCATGTTTGCCCATGCTACTTTATGGATACAGACCCAGCACGCCTTTAGGCTTAATCCTCAGACTAACAAAACAGAAACAATTTCTCCAAGAAAAGCATGTACTGAAGATCACAGATAAATGCTGACAAATCTCAACAATGTGTGTTTCACCTAAAAAAACATTATTTGAAAAAGGTTTATTTTCCAGTTGGCAGCTTTAGGGTATTACTGGCAAAACATATTGTTGTCAAATAATTGGCTACACCTACTAAAACAAATGTGGTTAAAATACAAATACAACATTAATTTCACTTGTTTATGAAAGTCAAAAGGTAGTGAAGTATTGAAACAAAATTTCAGGTTTTCTAGCCTCTGGAAAAATAAACAACAAAACATGTATTAAAATGAGCAGGTCCCAAGAAAATGCAATACCAAGTTTTTTAATGAATGTTCTGCACATACTTACAGGTTGAGCAGACTAATAGTGCTCTTGCCACAAGCTCACTGAGTAACTTCCACTTCTGCCTCACTCTGGAGGTGACAACTGGAATGAGAATCTCTGCAGGGACGTAGAATTGAATCGAATACGTCACAAAAATCCCAAAGGAGTACAGAATTTTTACAGACTGATACAACCTGTTGAAAACATTTACAATCATGTAACTATGCAAGTTGCAAATTCTTCATAAAAAATTCATTTGATAATGGCCATAAGGAGATACCTATATATATATATGGAAAAACATTTCTCCCCCAGCAAAGATGTATGTAATATTTTAACTGCCTAAGAAATAGCAGAAGATAAACCAATGAGAGTAAATCTTCCAATAAAGTGCAGACATCCTTACCACTGTTACTTGTGGCTGAGTAAACAAATGACAAAGAGATATTCATACCTCCATTAGTTTAAAATCTAGATGTATTTTTAATTTGTGCTGCATTAACTACAAGCATTTTTCATTGCTTGCAGAAAACTGACAGAAATTACAAGTCTCTTTGTATGATTTTCTTTCTATGGACATTATAAAAATTTTGGGTGAGGGCTTGGCTCCTTTGCTATAGGGTCTCATGTGTTCACAACTGGGAAAGGAAGTATTTCTCATAAACAAACTTTATGCTTTAACAGAAGATGATGCCAAGCAGACCAAGCACTGAAAACCTTAGTTTTTGCTGCAGTCCTTAAAAAGACGTTCAACTGAAGCAAAGCCAACATGCATAAGTAAGAAAATAAAAAATGGCAGCAAGAGTAAGAAAAGAACAAATAGGACCTTGATCTCTGTATCTCTCAAAGCCTGGCAGGGGTCACTTAAAGCATTCTCTCTTTGAGTATCTGCATTAGTAAATAAAATCCAGCCAGGACTGCTTGTGGTCCCTTAGCCTGTGGCCAAATGGCATGGAATGGCAAAAAATTGTAGTCTGTACAGCTTAGCTCTTTTCCACCATACTTCCTATGATTCTATGATATGAGGAAGAAAAGAAAAATAAGCTTCAACTAAAAATACATTTTGACTAATAGGTTTTATTAATCTGTATCACTGTATACAACTCAGGGAATCTCTAAAGGTACATTCAAATGCACAGAAAAACTAATATATCAATTTACATGTTGACATAATGGTGTAGCTAGTGTAGAAGCTGCTGCTTTTGTGACACACAACATTTTGACTGCTGAGCAGCTTTTAGAACAGTTAGAGCAGTTTTCAGAGAGAACAAGAGCTCTGCAAGACTGTCCTTATTCCAGAAGCTTAGATAGATTTTAGCTGGTTAAATTTTAGCTGACCAGATACCCAGAATTCACCTCTACTCCTCAGGCTTCAGACTACCCCAAGCCTTTACAGAAGTAATTTCTAAAATATATTAAAAAACAGGATTTAAAACTTTAAACACACAGTAGTTCAAAGTAAGTATCTCCATTACACTATTTTTCTATAGCTCTATGTGGATTAAAACTTTCCAAATTAAAAAAAAAATTTATATTACGGAGGTGATTTTACTAGCAATTTAATATTATATTCCAATCAGAAAAAGATGAGTCCTTAGGCTACCTTTTAATAAAAATCCAAATCATTCATATGTACTAAACCTCTTTTCAATTCTGCATTCTAGATTGCATTACACCCGTTTTAAGGCTAGAAGCATTGGCAAGCAGTGCTACAAAACATGCAGAACAACACAGCTAGACCAAACAGAGCAACAGTTACATGAAGCTTTCACTTGAACTAGTACAATGTTAAGTCTTGTTGAACTTCAATACACTAGTTTGTGTGGTCACCAACCTTGGGGATTCACAGTAAGGGAACTTATATCCTAACAAAGAACAGATGGTTGAAAGAACCCTCATAATATTCAGTCTCAAGAAGAAAAGAATCCAAACAAGAACAAAGAAGCAGTAATTTTACGATGAGGGTAATGAAGCTGTGGATACCCCATCCCTAGAAATGTTCATGGCCAGGCTGTATGGAGCTAGAGGTAACTTGGTCGTGTGAAAGATTTCTCTGCTCATGGCACAGGATTGGAACAGGCAATCTTTAAAGGTCCTCTCCAACCCAAACCATTTTACAAAACTATGAGACCCAAACTAAGGAAACTACCAAGTACTAAAGCAGAATTTTCTATTATCTACGTCTTCAAATACTGAAGACTACTCTTTAAGTCCATTTCAAATATTTTCCAAAGCAATGTATTATGCTGAGTGACAATTTGTACTTCCGAAAACCATCTAAAATAAACCAGCACCAAGTCATTTATCCAAAAGCACCAATCTAGCAAGAATTTTTTAAAGAATATGAGCAGTCCTCAATTTAAATTAAACCTAATAACCAGTCTAGGGCCTGTGTATGCCTTCATCTGTAAGGACATGAAATAAAACTCAGAAAGTAGTAGAATTTTAATTTAATTTTCTTTATCAGGAAAGGCTTATTTTTAAGACAAGGTTGTCCAGCTGGAATTAAACACATAAGCCAAGTCTCATTGCATAAATACATTCCAGGCTCTTTCGTCTGACTGTCTTATAAAAAAATTTCTCTGCTCCTTGCAAATTCTCTAGTTCAAACTGGCAACTTACTGGCTTTTTGTGTGAGGACCAAACAGCAAAACACTGTCCTACAGTTCACTGGAAATTTGTTTTGCTAGCCCAGTTAATTGCAACCATTTGTCCATCAGTACTGTATCAGGTAGACCCACAGTCCTACACAGCAACAGAATCATACATCACAGTCCCTGAGTGCACCACTGAGCTGCTTCTCCTAATTTTGTTTGGTGCTCTGGGGTACTCTCCAGAGTAAGACAGAAACAGATGACTTTGTTAACTGTGGATATGTGCCTTGAGTAGCTTTGAGGTTATTACACTTATAATGCCAATTTCCAACCCTGTAGAGAACCAGTTTCCATCTCTTTTATTATCTGTTTCCTTGCATTAGGTCTACCAAGTCATCAGGACAAATATCATCATCACATCTGCACTGTAGCCAAGAGCTGTTTGAAAACTCGTATGTGAACAGCTCTGTTAGACAGCAGGGATGCAGAATAAAGTTCATTCTGTTGCTTGCATGAGCACAATAAAAAGCAACAATGAGTAGCAACCTTAGCTTATTCAACATTCCTCTCACTCCTTGTTCTTTAATAGTACCTCTCTTAAGACACAAATAAACCCAAAGCTACCGTTTAAAACAGACTTTTCACTAATCTTATAAACAAGGACTGCCATGTTATTTTAGAAATAGAAGTATTTTTCCTTTCAGCTGCATCACATAAAATAGATACAGTAAATGTCTGAAAATTTCTGGTTTGCTTTTTTTTTTTTAATGTCAGAGAATCACAGAATGATTTGGGTTGAAAGGAACCTCAAAGATCATCCAGTTTCAGCCCTCTGGCCATATGTATTACCTTTCACTAGACCAGGTTACTCAGAACCCCATTCAGTCTGGTCATTAATACTTCAAGGGATAGGGAGTTATCTCTGGGCAACCACTTCCAGTGCCTCACCATTCTCAGGAGTACAGAATTTTTTCCTAATTTTTAATCTAAACCTGCCCTCCTTTAACTTCAGGGCATTCCTTCTTGTCCTATCACTACATATCTTTGTGAAAAGTCCCTCTCCAGTTTTCTCGTAAGCCCCCTTTAGGTACTAGAAGGTGCTGGTAAGTCTTTCCAATGCCTTCTCCAGGCTGAAAATCCCCTAGCTTCCTCAGTTTGGTCACAGGTGAGGTGCTCCAGCCCTCTGATCATCTTAGGTTGTCCACTGGACTTGTTCAACAGGTCAACATTCGTCTTGTGCTAGGTGTTCCAGAAGTGGATGTACAGCTGCAGGTGGGCTCTTTCCAGAGGAGAGGGGCAGAATCCCCTCCCTGGCCCTGTTGCCCACGCTGCTTTGGATGCAGCCCAGGACACCTTTGGCTTTCTGGGCTGGGAGTGTACATTGGCAGGTCATGATGAGTTTTTCATCCACCCACACCCCCAAGACTTTCTCCCCAGAGCTGCTCTCAATCCACCCTCTGCCCAGCCTGTACCTGTGCTTGGGATTGCCCTGCCTTGCACTCGGCCTTGCTACACTTCTTGTGATGTATGTAGAATGAAAGGATATAAATATATATGATGAGCAAAATCCCGAAAAATCAGAACGGAAGGAAAGGAAGGGAGGGAGGAAGGCAAAAGGAAAAAGGAAAAAGGAACCTATAAAATGAAAAAACATTAAGGCCCAAATCTCAGTTGTTACAACAGCAGTATAAAAACAAAGCAAGCAAACAAGCAGTAAGAAATAAATGAAAGTTCTGGCCATGAAAAAAACATTCATCCTTCAAGATACATTTTTTAATACTTTCATGTGATAAACATTGGAATCAGTCTGGTAATTAAACAAAGCTTCTTAAGAATATTAAAAATGCATAGTTCACACTGACTCTAAGGAATGAAAAGCAAGAAAAGAGGGCGAAAAAGTAAACCTAAAAATTAGGAACATTCTTTACATGTGTTCTCCTCTTTTTCAAAGAATAAAAAAGTCAGCATTTGGTTCATCAAAGCAGGGTTTTTCCCCATAATTTGACATTTCACTACCTTAATAAGTTACTATAACAGACACTGAACAAGTATATAACTTGCAAGACATCATCTGATCAGAATGAAAACATTAAAATACTTTTCAGTTTTAGCACTTCTGCACTGCTGATATACCTAATTTTCGGCCTATCAGACAAAAATACTAAAAAGAAAATATTAGAGAATGGTTAAGAGTATATCCACACACAGACAGATACAAAACTAACAATACAGCAGTTGAAATCATCTTCAGTGCATCTTCAACTTGTGACATGCAGTCCTCATAGCTGCACATAAAAAATGCTAAATAAGAATTGTAGTACCCTTGACACACTGGCAAACATAAGTTTATTTCTCCTGACAGGAAATCATCATATACACTATATCCATGGACTTGCACTTGGACTACAAACCTATTCCTCTTTGATGTCTTCTATTCCATTTGTTCCCCTGCTAAACTCAGTGATTACACCAAAAAAGTGCAATATATTACCAGGCTATCCAAAGTAGCTTGTTTCAGAACTGCATGACAGCTTGTTGCAAACTGCATATTCCCTCCTTCAACAGATCTGTAACTAGCTCATTCTAGAGATGGAATGGTTTATAATATGATTGATCAGTCTGCATATGCAAGTGCTTTTAATGTGGCAGAAGTTACTGGCTAGGACCACAGCTCTTTTACGGCTACATTAAAAGTCTGAACACCCTGATGGCACTGAGGTATGGAACAACCTTTGCAACATTTCTGCCTTCTAGCTTACTGCTTTTAAATCACAGGGGTACTTACCACTTGTCCTGTGGCAGGTTTAAAGTTATGCTGCCTTTAACTTCATCCCCAAAGCGCAGATACCCCAGGGTGGCCAGTGAGATGTACAATGCCATGACTATTGCCATCCCAATGTTCAGTGCCTGGGGGAAACGTGTGCTATCCTTCATTCTGTTTTCCAATGGCAGTACCTGGAAATACAGGAAGAATCAGTCATGTCTTTTGTTCTCAGAGTAAAACTACTTGTGTGCCCCCTCTTTCAAAGCCAGCTTCCAAAATTCAGGTGCTTTTATAAATTAGTAAGATTATTCTACAATAATGTTTCGCCACCTGGATGGTCACAATGTTCTATGTACCCAATAGAAATACTGTTATTGAAAGCACATATTTTGGTTGGAAAAAAAAGCATCAGTGTGGAATTATAAAGCAATATTTGTAGGTTAGAAAAACTGTCAAGAGAAACTTATGGTATCCAGATGAAAATACATAAGCAATGAGAGTAACACAAATTCATTTTGTAGAAAAGTTTTCAGAATCACAGGATATTTCTCCTATTCCTGTCAGGTATGCCTGCACTGTCAGCTTCCATCACAGACAAAGCTGGAGTCCATGACTACCACAACGTAGTCCCACACTCTTTTTAATCTCTCTCATAGAAACAGGGCCGGGCAAACTGAGCACTGCTTTTCCTAAACACAGTGCTTTGAGCCTCACATAGCCAAGCCATCTCACTGGGCCTGCCATCACTTCAAAGTGAAGACACAAGTGTTGCAACTGTGAAGTTTGCTGCAGATTGCCTTTTGCTTGTACTCTACAACATTCAGAACAATATGTTCAGTAAGTTCCAACTTAAGGTTTTAGACATCCAGACAAAATTTCTGGGCAAGGCAGTAAAATCAAGAGACAAGCTCACATACTGCTCTTCCCACCTTCAATTTTACCAGTAAAACAGATCCTTCTACATCATTAAAACACCAGATGAAGGTACATAGATACTCCTAGACAAGCACACTTTCCCATTTTCTTTCAGGAGAACTGTACAGACATCTCAAATACTCCATATGGGATAAACACCAAGATTAAGATACCGAATACTGTATGTCTATACCTAAGTGAAACATCTAAGCTTCTACTGATGCCTTAAGATTTTAGCTTGTGTATTTTTCATATATTTGTAATCCTGCAATTCTTTAGTGCATAACTCTAAACTCTGTGTTTAGCTATTGTTTTCCCATTTCTGTCAGACAAAACAATTCCTCTCTAGGCCTGGGAATAAGGACACGGCACTGTCTCGGCCCTGAGAGATATAAACAAAAGTGAGTTGGGGGAGTAAACTTGGGTTAAAATGACTGTAATTGGAAGATTAATCCCCAGTATGCAAATGGACCAAACTCATAACAGTACGGAAACCCATTACCCATCATCCATTTTTGGGTGCAGCCCCCCTGTGGGCTTCATCTGCCCTAAATGTATCTGAAGGCCCTTCAATAAATATAACTGCTTTTTATTATCTTAATTTTGTCTGGCCTCTGTTTTTAGGTAGTCCCAGAAAGGCATCACTATAATGAAGTTAGGAAATTAAGATCTAGGCAATACAGACAGTGGAATAAAGTTCACTGTTCAGCTTATCTTTCAGCAGACATGCAGGTTATATTTGACGAACAGTATGACACTGTTAATTAAAGAAGCTTGTCATCCCTGGCTAGCATTTATGTCATATCTAATACAGACAAACAGTCTCAGTGCAATAGGCTTGCCCTGTAAAAGCTACTGTTCATCATACAAAATTGCTTTTTAATTGACTGAATATTTACTATTTAAGCAATATGAGATATGAAAAAAAGCAGATTTCATCCTCTAATTAACTAACAAATTGATACATGTGAATTGCTGGCATATTATTTTCTATAGGGTAATTACTCCTTTCCTCCTAGTCACCCACTGACATTTACTTCCCTACATGTACTAGCATATCACCACTGCCAATCTATCCCTCACAGACCTAAATCTCCTATATTTGAAATCCCAAAATAGAATTTTACACTTGGGAACCAAGAGGTGCCTAAAAAGGTGCACATTTATAGGCAATTTTCATTCCTATTCAATTAAAATGCATTATACATGTTAACTTCTTTATATATTTCAGAGCCTTCAATGCTCATGTTCCTCCAGAAGAGAACCTGAGCTTGGACTGTTACTTGATCTTGTGGGGAATGCAAAATTTAAACAAAGAGGAGTTTCAAAAATTAAATCACTTTTAAATGAGTGTTGAGCAGGAAGAATACAGAAAGAGATGTCAGCTGTAACAGACTCTGACCAGGATATCTGCCTTTTTTATCTTTTTACATTTTACCTAAGTTCTTTTCATAGGCAGACAAGGTTATCATAGAATTGTTCATCAGAAAATTAGTTCATAAATAAAGGACTAGTGGCACATACCGTGTTCAATGTCCTTGAGTTCAAAGGAAGTATTGAAATTTTCTTTTTAAATTTCTAACTATACTTAATTTTTTTATCTTTAGCATTTAAACCTAACCAGTTTTGAATTTAAACCCAAAAGACCCATGTTTCTCCAAGAAAAAGAAAACTTAAAAAAAACTAAAAGCAATTTAAAACCATTATAGGACAATTTCTTAAGCATACACACTCTGCTTTTTAACTATCACTAAACCAAGTTTGCTCTTTAAATGCAATGATATAATTTCCTGTATACTTAGGAGTAAATCAGAATAAAACACACTCATTTTAACTCATGTTCTTATATCATCATCCTCTCTTTAAAGTTACAACTTCCATTTTTGCTGAGTTTAAGGAAATGAGACACTAAAAGAAATACAGAATAATAAGACTATTGGTGAGACACACATTAACATAGGTAGATCTTGAATTATATTTAAACGTGGTAATTCCTCTTGGGTTATCCTTGAGTTAATATCAGGATTATGTGTGCATCCAGGCTGAACAGATGAGAATGCTAATGAAGCCTTTCCTGCATCACTCAGTCCAGGTGAGAGTGTCCCTTCTAGGCTCAGCATGAGTCTTCTCAGGCTCAAGTATCCACTCTGAGCAGCAGCAGCAACAGCAGCAGTCTCAGGACAGTCAACATTGCAGCAGATGCTTCCCTCAGTAAAACTGATCCCCAAAGAAATTATGATAACAACCTGAGCCAGGTTTTATAGAGCATCACTCCAGACAAGCTAAAAAGTTCTGTAACTCAAGAGATCAACATGATGCTGAGCAACAACCAATTACCTGTATATTACACAAATACTCAGCTCCCTAAGCTGCTGAAGCCATCAGGATCCAAAAGATCAGTGGTGTTCACAAGGAGACAGAGGCTACTGGGAGATATGATGTGAGCCAGTGCTTGTTCTGACATGAGTCACTGGTGGGCAGCTACTGGATAGATCTTCACTGTGAAATTTCTTTCCAGTCCTGCACAGTTCCTCTTGCAATGACTTCAGAAAACCTAACATTTCATCTGAATGCAAGAGACAAAGTTCTTTTCACAAATGCTTCTTAGTTCGGGTTTTACTGCTTCCTTTCTAATGGAACCAGGAGGTAAGATGTGTTAAGATTCAGTTTCAAAGATATATTTTTTAACCTTTTTATTTAATTACTCTCTTCTGTGCTTCTGATATCCATGCTGTGCTTCCTTCAAGCTTTTTCTCCTTCACTTCACACTAGTCCCTGTCATAGCTCTCAACACCTACAAAATCAGGTATTTTAGACAAAGCTTATTCTTTTCATAATTTCTCAATTTCTATCCTTTTTTTCTCCTCCTCACTGAATAAACTCTATCATTTTTCTCTGCCACCTGCTTCACAGAATTTTTCCTAAAATTTTTGAGACATTACATACATCACTACTATTATACTCCTTGAAACTTAATACTAGGTTCTTTTCGTTACAATCAACCTTTGGTTTCTTATAATTGAAGAACAAGCACAGCACATTTTGCTTTCATCAACCAAATAAATTCAAAAGTACCCATAATTAACTGGCAAAGAATCATAACTGAATGTCTGAAATAACCTGGCTAATCTGATATCATCCATTATGCAAAGTGCTTTCCCCATCATTTCAAGCTGCTTGAAGTAGGTATAAACATTCCCAGTAACACCATTGCCTCCTCATCCCTTGCCTTGAATATCCTGCTACACTCACAGTCTTCCTGCAAATAAGCTGCATGGGACTACCTAATTTTAATCAGAAATCTCTACTGTACTTTTCATATAACTGCACCAAAAAAAAAAAAAAAAAACCAAAACCAATTCACAAGAGAATTCGACCTACAGGCAGTCAGATAAACTTTTAATTTCATTTTCATAGCCATTGAAAGCTAATCTTGTAATGGACAGCTTAAGAGTAAACATGCTTAATGCTTAAATATATATAGTCACCTTTCAATTTCTAAGGAAATCCCACTAAAATGGCCATCCTTTATCCCCTGCACTTTTAAAATAAGTATTTCAGGTAGACAGCTATATAGAAGTTTTGACTGGCTTAAGCTAGAAATGGGTTAAGAATTTTGGAAAATTAAAACCAATATATTTATCAATTTACTCAGGGGAAAAAATCCATCTCTAATCATGCCCTACAGCAGCAAAATAAAGCTCTGTTCAGTCAAAGCAAAAAAGCTGGTACCAAAGGCATTCAAGATATGTAAACTTAAATTCTACTACCTAACCTCCAAAGACAAAATATTAAATCCTCAGCTAACTAATGCAGCACAGGCCTGGCCCATTTCTTCTTGTCTGCAGAAAGTACCAATGAATTCATCTGCTCACTGAAAGGTGGATTTACAACCACACAGCCTACAGGGGATCTGTCTGCAGAAAAAGCATAGTTTCATCACGTAAAAGAATAATACCAACATACATCATCATTATTACATTGCTATGTTTGCTTGCTTGTCCTAGTGTATCTCCTCTTGCACTGCACAGAACAAGGCCCATGCAATATTTTGAGCAACAGGCTTCTATTCCATCACTTTTAGATACATTTTTAAAGCTCACTCTCCTTAGTAAGCTAGAGAACATCACTATTTGGAACACATACAATAAACAATCCAATTTTTCTTAACAGATACCTCATGACTGCAAGCAAAATGGCAGCTGCTATTACCCAAGTTAAAATGCAGGCCAAATGGTGCCTGTACATCAATTTTTATAGTAAAAGTTTTATATGAAATAAATAAATCCAGAAGACAAGTTCTTACTAAAAAACACACTACCTTCTGAAATCTGCTGAGCAATTCCAGTCACTCCAAAAACCAATCTCCTCAGATTCCAGTAAAACCCCTTTCCACTTGTTTCACTAAGAAAAAGAATTACTCACCTACATAAAAAAAAACCCAATCTACCATCCTATTCTGATGGCCTTGATTTAACAATGCTTGAAGGAATTGTGTAAACCTTATTTAGCTTGCCATCCAAACCTTGCATTTCCTCCGAGGGTTCTTTTTTATTTTATTATGTTCAAGAGTTTATTTATCACATGATTATTACAATTATTTAATCTTCAGCTTCCTCTGAAATTTAACAGAAGTTCTGCAGGTTCGTGTATTATCACGTCCTACATGACTCTGTGAACACAATCCAAACAATTTCTCTCCAATGAAAACTGAGAATGATAAAGCAGCATTTTTGTTCAGTCATCAATATTTTCAAGTATTTTCAAATATCTATCCTATCAAAATCACTGAAGTGTTATACACTTTGCTGGCCTTTACAATAGTATGTAATTTTATCCAGCAAAAGATGCATGTAAATAGAAAATTATGTTTCCAATTTATCAGACAGTTCCAGCCCCCAGTCACTTGGACTGCAGCCTACAGACCATACAGTACTATGGTTTAACATGTTCTGTGTAAGTTATGCTACTCTCAAAATTTCTACAAGATAAGTGATAAAAGAAAAAAAATTACTCAAAAATGCAAGTGTTGCCGGGGGGTATATTTCAATCTACTGCAATAATACATAAACTATATGATTGTGTATTTCTGGACTCTTTCTGGCTCAGGAGGTAAAAATGAAATTTCCCAAAGCTGTAATGGCATTTAAATATTTATACCAGCCAATGGCCAAACCCACATTGAATGCAAGTCCTCTCAAAATAATTTACAATGATTACTAAGTTCTCATCTATCCCTACCTGCTTCTTTGTAGCCAAGAGACAACAAATTTACAAACTTCAATCTGTTTCAATGCAAATCGTTTAAAATAAAATGTCTTCCCAAAAGGTCTTTTGTCTTTTATCTGAAATGCTCCTCCACTCATATCATGCTTTAGCTTCTAAAGGGACACACAACAAAGGATACACATATTGCAAGGTCCTGCATAGGGCTGTGCAAATTCCATTACTGCAGAAGTGAAAAAATAAATTACAATAGTTTCCACTGAGGATAAATGAGTATAAGAGAAAATAAATGGAATTAAGGATCTACAAATTTTTATAACTCTGAATATAAAATTACAGACTCAAATTTCTCTGCCCTGGGATAAGGAGCCTTGATAAAACAGCCATGTATACTCCTGGATCAACAGTTAAAAAACAACAGGACCCGAACAAAAGAAGTATTTTGCATGTCACATCTTACATCTTACATGTCCACCACTGAAAGAAATAACAATCCAATTCTGAAAAAAAACCCAAACAATCCAGATAGAAGGAAGAGAAGACACTGATGATTTTACTTTTCTTAGAACGGTTCCACACACTTCAGCTTGCCTTGAGAGCACACCACCTTGACAATTCATCACCTTTCCTGTGAAGCACACAGCTGAAGCACAACACAAGTCAAAGAATACACAAAGACAAGTTGAAGAACATACACCACATCACTTCCTGCTATAATCCACTCATTCCAAATGCCTTCACCATTACAACATTTTCCCTTTCCAGCTCTCCCATTTCTTTTAGGATTTTTTCTTCTGCTGCTCCTGACAAATCAGTACAATTTTTCAACCATGCCCACAGAAGTGTTCAGCAGTACATTATTAGGGCTCTCAACTCTGAGAGAACATGTATTAACAAAAAATTTTAGGTTTAAGAAAGGTATTCTTCAGTGAACATTCAAGAACATTACTGAGTTAAAAATTCCTTTGACAAAATGATAGGTCTATAAATACCTAGTATTTTCAGCCATACAATAAAATAACTTTTTTTCCAGCTGTTGTCTCCACCATTTGCAACTTAACACATGTAAATTATTTACGATTTACAACAGATTTAACTTAAAATATAAATGTGTTGGCAAAATATTTAAGAGGTAAACTTTAAGAGGTAAAACTTTTTTTATTGTTACATATAGACACAAACATGTGCACACTGCAATGCTACCTTCATTAATGAAAAGCCTGCACAAAGCCTATTACAGATGGTGAAGTTAAGATGCTGCTGATTAAATGACACACATGAAAGTCTAAAACCAAGGATGCAGGTATTTATTCTAGCCAGCTGTCTCCAGGAAACATTATTGACATTTCTGCATCTTCAGGGTTATATTCAAAACCTTTGTCACATCATGACTTACATTTAAATACTACTTAGATAATTCCTTACACTGCAGGTAAATTCTCACTCAGAACATAACAGAAAGGAAATCTTATCCAGCCATCACAACAAAGTTCAAAAAAGCTACAGTTTAGAAGACTTACAGAACGGTGGGCAAAGGGAACAAAAAATCTGGCTCCAAAAAAGCAAAATAAACTGCATATAAATATTCCTGCCTGAAATTATTTTAGCTATGCTTAATTATATGTAATATCAGCATAAATCATATGTGCATCACACTGACTCTACTGCATGTATAATTAAGGAAGACAAGTCTTCCATCTAAGACAGGGTCACAGCTAAAAGGAAAATTACCTTCTGTGCCTCACTGAAGCTGTTTCTCAGACCCCAAAACCTACCCGCCAAAAGCTGGCAAGGCAGAGAATGACAGCTTGGCTCTCTGTCACTCTTGCTCTTTGACCCCTTCTCCAAAGTCACCAACTACATAGTGATCAAGAAAAGTTTCAGGCAAGTAAGCCATAAAGTTAATATGCCTTTGTTCTGCCATGCATGTGTATCTTACGTTTTCTAAGGAAAAAGAAACATTTGAATGTTGCAAGCATATGTGTGGGATGCTGCCTGAAAGAAAGTTACCCTAGGGGGCCTTCTGTTTGTGTTATTAAGAATTGCCTTTAAAATAAGAAGTAATAAAAGTACAGTATGTACAAACAAATGGCTCTCCAGAGTGAAAGCAAGTTTCTCCATTCTCAGGAAGTGCAGATGAGTGATAAGGAATATTTAACTTGATAAAGAGGTGATATCAAGTTGTCTGATATTTTATCAACATTCATCTGAATTGGGCAGATATTTATTTTTTTACAGTTTCTGATACAGTATCTTTTTATCTGCTGTATCCAACATTCTCTGTTTCCAACACGTTTGCTCATAATCATTTCCTGATTTTGCACAGTAGCTACAACACAGTTCTTGCTGACACAACATCTGAAGTCCCCATTTACCATGTGCCTTTAGTAGTAGGTCATCTCTAAAGTCATCAAATCCAGTCAGCTACACTTGCTTGTCCAAATACAAAAACATCCTCAGACAACTCCCACCTTTCATATTTTGAGGATATAAGCCTTTGCATCATCCCAAAAGAACACCAGTGAAATTGATACACCTTGGTCTAAAGAGCTGGTGCCGCAAGTAGATTTCCATGATATCATGTTAACTGTTAAATGTCTGCTTCTGACAAATACAGTCTGGTCTTAAGGACAAGGGAAGCATGCCACTGGGATTTTGGTTGGTTTTTTTTAAGGACAATACTAATCTGTCAAAAGAGTTTTTGACAATGAGAGGCTTTTATCTCAAAGCCACAGGCCTAACAGGCTCATCTGCATTACTTTCAAAATCCAAATAATGACATTTTAAAATGATAATCCACTTAGTTTTCTCTTTTTAAATCTTCTGAAATTGGTTAGCTGCTGCCTAATGTGATTCCAGAGCCTGTCTTCTGGTATACAAATACTACCCTATCTTCAGCTGCAAAGCTGTGATACCCAAGTTCAAAAGCAGTTT
>VWYI01030864.1:331-55644 GCA_013399455.1 Anthoscopus minutus | reverse complement strand
ATCTTCAGTTTGCAGTAGGGCCAGAGTCACTGCTGTGGGAACAGGGTGCCATCACCAACATGAAGGCTTTTGGCTGAAGACCAGTGAGAATTATCTGGTTTTTCATGGAGTTGACAGGATCTCAGCAACATCAAAATGATAGAGCAAGACATTCAAAGACATGTGGGAGTGCTCAGCATCTTTGCAGATCTGGATACTTGGGCCACACTCAAAAATGACCAAGTGACTGGAAATTACCAGCTCCAAGCTTCCCTGACACTTTTAACATTTCCCCTCACATGTAAAACCATTAACACTGCTCTTTTTGGGGCTTCTCCACAGCTCAGCAGCAAGAACAGGACACATCTCAGAAGAGGTGTTCTGGGAGAACAGATCTTTTAACACAGGAACCCACAGGCAAAAATATTCTCACATTGGAAGAGCAGCCAAGGAAACCTGCTACCAATGACATTGATAATCCAAATAATCTGTGGATGGGAGTTCTGAAAAAGAAAATTAAAATTAATGGTTGAGAGAAAACAAAAGTGAATTTAAGGTACTTTAATGGAAGTTTTTAGGGTAAATTGTAGTGATAAGGTACTGATTTTGTTTTTTTTTTGCTATTATACAAAAACAGCACTATGATTCTTTTTAATAGGTTTTAGAAACATCTGTTATGTTACCAAAAGAAAGGTACTTAATCTTAAATGACACAGTATTTTCCATTTAGAATGCAGTTTGCAAAATGAATACTAATCTCTTAGAGAATAATAAGCCACCTTTACCTTATTTATTACAGACATATTGTCATTATCAGCTATGCTGAATCAAGGTGATATCATGTGGGACAGAATGATTGCTTGCTGTGTGAAGTAATCAAAGTATATTCCTTTGGATTATTATAAGATGAAGTCAACCCAGAGAAAAGCTCTTTCTCTTTCCTCCCTTCTCCTCTTCACTTGCATTAGGTCATGAAGGCTGATGCCTTCACGAGATGGCAGCTGAACATGACACATTTCTTCCTGTTGTTATTTTTATTCCTAAAAGACATTTGGACCACAGGACCAAATAAAGCTTTTAGCTAACTCTGGTTTGTTCAAGGAAAATATCCATAAGAGGTGGTATCCAGTTACTGAAAAGATCAGGACACCTTACTTTCTGAGGTCTGGAAAGATTCATTTTACTCAACCCAAGACATTTTCAGAAGCAGTTTGAAGTTATTGATCCCTCACTGCTGTCTGGTGGCTCCTCCAGTGGTCTGCAACTCACTCTCCTCTCTCAATTTTTGTTCCCTAAGCAATAACATCTGAAGTTGAAAACAAGCCCAAGACAGCAATATCTTTCCCTGCATTAAACCCTTTTGATTTTCAAGACTTATATAATTACTTTCTGTCCATTCAGTAGCACCAGGATCTGTATTAAAATATCATTTTATTACATCTAAGGGATGTAAGTCATTTTATGATTTAAACTCCTTCTAAACTTCCCTAGTCTGTGCTCTGGACAGTCCATAAAAATTTATTTTGATCCCTGAACCTCATTTTTATGGATCTGTGGACATAGATTTGTTAATGAAATAAATACATAAACTGGCTTTTGGTGTTCAGGAGGTGATTGATTTACAGGCAGATTGTGTGTTCATTCAGTGACCCTCAGCTGTGTAAGTTAAAGCCATGACATAAAAAAAGTTATAAAGAGTTATTGAAATTTTTGCAACATTGTCCTTACTCTCCTTTTGTTGTACTACCTTCTGAAATATCTGATATAAAAACACTCCTGAAAGTACCTGCCTCTCAGAAAGAAAAGAACATGATGTTTAAATGTAGTCCTAAAGGACAGGGAGAGAAAAAAAATGGCAAACAGACCTTTCATCTATAAGTATGTTTTTAATATATATGTCTATGTGTATATATATTTCTCATGCCCTTTTTTGCTTTGTGCAAGGTACTCCTATTGGTTTACAAACATCTACATGTCAGTACATATATATGAATGCATTTAGAAAGAGCAGAAGGCCTGCACTGTGCTGCATGTGTCTTTGCTATTACAAAGTGACTGGAACATTATATTTATTAAAAATCAATATGTCTTTTACAGATACATCCCTGAGCTGTTGCTGTCTTAATGTTCTGCCTCGAGAGAACAAGACTCTCCCATTCAGCCAAAATGCAATTTTCTAGCTTGAACTCAATTTGTTTTTAAAGAGAAGTCATCCATAACAGTAATAGATATGGTGGCAGTTTCTTTAACATGAAAGGAAAAAAATTCTGTTCTGTAGATTCAAGATAAAAAGATTAGAGAAGTGCAGGCATTGTGCACAGTGCACACAAGCTTATTCTGCTTGTTTAATTTCTAGATGGGTGTATGTGTGATGGTTTAATACAGCATAACTAACTGAAGTGCCCAGAAGTGATATAATCCTGAGCCTTGCACAAATCACACATCACCACTTATAAGAAATAGGTGGATGAACATCCTGCAAGAAGCTCCACTTTCCCCTTGGCAGCTCTGATAAATACTAGTGCTGCACAAAGGGAGCAATGCTGCTCTCAGACCCTGGAGAGTTCAGTGGGCCCAGTTCAGAACTCTTTTTTTGGACGTGACACCTTCTATATTCTTCTATCAGGGGATGTCCAGGTTGGACATCAGGAATAATTTCTTCATGGAGAGGGTTGCTAAGAACTGGAATGGGCTGCCCAGGGAGCTGGTGGAGTCACCAACCTCTTGAGGTATTTAAGAAATGCCTAGATGTGGCATTCAGTGCCAGGGTTTAGCTTAGAAGTTGGTGCTTGGTCAAAGGTTGGAATTGATGACCTTGGAGTTCTTTCCCAACCAAAATTATTCTGTGATTCTGTGATATGGCATTGCTCCATTTAATACAATTTTATAAAATGGCCAGTAGCAGACACGTGAAGACAAGTGTAAGAACTTGTAAAAAGTTCTCTGTACATTCAGAATAATTGTGCAGAGACATCCCCAAAACACTCCAATTTACAGCAGTGTTGCAAAGACATCCTCTGATAGATTTTTCTTCTATGAATTTTTTATATATATATTTTTTATGCAATCACTCAGCATCCAAATACTTTGGGACAAAGAGTTTCTCAGCTTACATGTATTTAGACACCTGTATATTAAATTCAGATAGCATTAAGCTAAACCTGTCAGATTTTGAATGGCATGTTCATGATCAGCTTGAAGCTCAGGCAGGCAAATTCTTAGGGTTCAGCCATAAAAGAACCTTCTTAAAGTAGGAATTGCAGTTTTTTAAAATGTGCAAACTTGATAGGTGGAATATCTCCTGTTAATTCTGGGAGCAGCAATTCCACATGCAATTGGGTTAGTAGTTCACCTGTCCCAGTTTACCCATCAGCTTCAGTTTGTAATTCATAGGAAAAAGTTTCCCAGCACAGCAGGAGTCTGGTTGGCAAATGAGGTTCAACTGGCTGGCACAAGTTGAGTAATAAAAAGCTGACTGAGTAATTGGTCCCCAGCCTCTGTGCTAAAACCCCCAGTAGGCCCTTTGTCAGATTGGAAATTGGATTGCAGGCCTTGGAGTTAAACAAGTGGTTGGAAGAAAAATTTTAAGTATTATTTCCAATTCTCAAAGCTTTCCCTACTGCTCTACAACACAGCACTCCAACTTCTAAATTTCTGGTGGATCTCTGTTTATCAGGTCACAGTTGCCTAATAGTCTAGAAAGACAGGAATTTTACAGTACTTGTGCAAAATTATTGGATGTTGACATCAATGAAGTCAAACAAGAGACACATTGAAGAAAAACATTTAATGAAAGGTTGCACCAGTCCACATACACAAACTCACTGGGAGTATTTATATACTTATACAAATTACTAAGAGTACTTTTATTTGTATTGCTATTGTAAAAATGAGGAAATTACTGTCTAGGGACTTTCTAGGGACGAGTGCCAAAATACTGAGACTTGTTTAGCTCTTTGTCAAGTTTTTTGTCCTGACTAGAAGTTTTCAGTGTCATGAAACAGAAATACAAAGGTAGCAAAAAGTCATTAACCCTGTGACCCAGGAAAGAAATACACCTTTGGGTCCATGAGTAGCTGACAAAGAAAAAACACCAACAAAAATTGTCCTCCAGCCTAGAGACTGCTAATAAAATGTACAGCAAAAGAAACTTTTGTGCCAGAGGGTTCTTTCCAGCAGTCTAAGCATCTACAGTAAATTCCCTACATGCTGTTCAGTTAAGTTCAAATCATCTGAATTATTGAATATGACAGAGAAAACCATCCTCATCTTGAAAAGAGCTGCATGCTCCTAGGGGCTGTGGAATTCAGGGAATAAAAGTTGTGCCAGGCCCTTCTGGTGCCATCCCACTGATGTCAACAAGCTTCCATCAGCGTATCTGACAGCAGAATTTAACTCCTCATTGTTATGTAAAAGAAGCTTTTATGGTAGGATTCAGAAGCCAGGCCACTGCATGCTGAATTTAAATATGTCAGTCCCCTAAGAACTGACAATAGACAAAAGAATAATATATGTATATAAAAGAAAACCCACGTTTAAACCCATTGTTTCTTTATATTTAAAGAAAACTCCATGTTATGTCATCTAAAAAAAATACTTGCACTTAAGTAAAAATTTAGCAAATGTCTTAAGGCAAAAATAAAATTAAAATCAACAAGATGTGTCTAAAATAAAAGAGCAATAATCCATGGATAGATGTTTATAGAATACATGAATAGATGTTTCATCCAGCCCACCCCAGAGAGTTTTCATCCTTGATGGAAAAGGCAGACAAACCCAGGGGATCTGTCTCAGACCGGCTCAGTGATCCCAAATCCATCGTGGGAAACTCAAACACACCTGCTGACACTCTTCCCTGACATTGTCAGGATCTTCCCTGGCACTGAGCCAACCTTTTTAAAGCAAAATTTTCAGGAATAATTCCCATTGGAGTTTGGCATGTAGGAAATTCCAGCTCACTCTGAGTAGTCTGGTTGAGTGAAGGGGAAAGTGTTGGCTGCAGAGGCAGTGAGCACTTTTTAAAAACTGGTTCCTGTTCTTGATGCCAAGGAATGCTTCTGATGAAGTCTAATTGTTCAAATGTTTCCACGAGTGCCTAGTTTCCACTTAATCCATCCCTACATTAAGAACCTGTGAGACAGAAATAAAATGCAGAATGAAGAACCATCACAGTCCCTGTTTAGGATCTCATCTGAAGATTGATCTTTGCAACCCTTAATGAGCACATTGAATCTTCACATTGCAAACTAAGTACACAGTTCTTGGACAGCAAGGACTGTGCAACAAACAGATATAAAGGTGACTTACTTTTTTGTAAAAATGTATTTAAATGGAGCTCCTAACACTGAAAATGCTCATAATTTTAGCATTATAGTAGTATTGATCTACCAATCACCTCCATAGAGAACAAAGAACTGCTCAGGTTAAGCAGTTTTTAACATTGTTGTCACCAGAGATTCATGGAAAGTCAGAGTTTTGGTTTTTAGATCCAAAGAAAAGTGTTTATATTGATATGCTTACCCTTGCCTTTCCCTAAAGAAGGTGTGTTTTTCCCTAGAACTGTGTTCCTGATGTAGATTTTTAATGGAATGTGTGCACAGAGCTTTCTTGCCCAAAGTTAATAAAGGTGAGGAGCAACCTGGAACTGATTTCCATGCTATAAATATAACTAATACTTCTGGCTAATTTCTAGACTTGATTTTTAATGCTTTTTCTTTATTATAACACTGCTCAATGTGCTTAAAAATTTTTGCATGCATGAGCCTCATTGAGACATAAAATCAAGACATTGGTCATGTACCATTATTAACAATTCTGTGCCAATCTCAATGAATAATTTTTGCTTTTTTTCCCTCATCAAAAAAAATCCAGCATGATTAATTTCACGCTAAGCACCCTGTCAGCTATGTAAACTATTTCTGCTTGATGCCTCTTCCTTACAGTTGTTCAGTCTTGCTCATCACTTGTAAAGAGCAGCTGAATCCTACTCCAGTGTGTCCTCCAGGAAAAATAAACAGAAAAAAAAAACAACAAAAAAGTGAATTTTGTTGATATGCAATTTACCTTATCAATTAGTGTTTTTCCTGGATTAATGAATTCATTTTTGCAAAATCCCATCAGATATCTGACTCTGTATCAATTTAGTGTGAAAACTAAGGAGGAATATTGCATTCAGTAATCTTAAACCAGCTAAAAATTTCTGAAAACCAAAAAACAAATGCCTGACCCAAAGCTACCAAGACCACAGGAAACTGCATGGCACTGATTACAAGCCTGAGCAGAAAAGAACCCTGCTGAATCTGACACTGAGCCTGCTTTTGTAATGCTCAACCTTGTGCCATAACTTCCATTCCTAAAAAATGAAAACTGTTCTGAAAAACTGCTTTAGGATGCTCTCTCACCACATCATGGATATTCTAGGTTTTCCAAGAGAAATATCTTAGTTGATCCTCTCTCCATGATCAGGATAAAAGGGACACAGGTATTTTTTTTTCACTTGTGTCCACTTGATTTTAATTTTTCCAAGGGAGGATATTGCAAGGGCTCTTTTGGAATGTGTCCTTTGGTTTTTATTGGCAGAAATCCTTAAACTGTTTTTTTAGAGGACAATTATCTTTTCCATGAAGAGTCATTCCCTTTTAATTGTTGTAAAATGCCAGTTGTATTTGAGATGATTGTATGATTTTAAATTTTTCTCTTTCAGGGCAGGATTTTATTTTGTTCTTCACTTAGCACAGAAGCTACTAAGTCCACTACAAAAGCAGAAGGTGTTGGAATGATTTAATGTTTGAAGCGACATATTTCCATCAATTTTGAATGAATGTAGACATTGAATTTTTGAGATATCTTCTCAATATATATTGAGATCTCTTCTAAAACCATAGATATCCAGAACTACTCCTGATAAAATAAATTTTAAAACCTAAAATGTTTTCAATAATAAAGTATATTCAAGAAAATGTAAACTGAGGAGGAGGAAATGTCATAAATTTTCTCAAGGATGTACAATATGATTAAACTTTATTTTAAAAAAATAAAATATTTAACCAGATGTTAGGACCTCAATGCTGTCTTATGAAGTGCAAAAGTTTTGATGCCATTAGACTGAAAACAGCTGACTGACTTTTACTTAAGGATAAGAACACTTTCTTGTGTGGCACATCCAATTGTACCAGAGATTTAAAGTGTGCTTTGTAAATTATAACAAATATCTGTTAATAGGGTAAAAAAAGGACCCCAGAGTACTCAAAAGCTGGATGTATACTGGGTAGAAACAATTATGACTACTATCTTATAATGAAAGGTCTGAAAATACACTGCATCTAAGGATTTCTTTAAACAAAACAAGATTTTCTTCAATATTTCATTGGTAATTCTATTTTTAATCACAATGTCAGTGCAAGTTCTGCGTCAATATTTTGAAAGTTTGATATATAGGCTGATGAATTCTTTTGGAAGAGAAGCAATTAGTAATAAATAGCTTGCATCCCATAATGTGATGCATCAATTTAAGGCAGACATGGTTTCTGANAAGCAATTAGTAATAAATAGCTTGCATCCCATAATGTGATGCATCAATTTAAGGCAGACATGGTTTCTGAGCACATCCTTCAACTGAAAAAAATTTCTCTCTCTCATGTGTACTTCTCAGATATGCTTGAAATGCTAAATCATCTATCTCCAGAAAATATCAAGAAATGTTTCCAACATATTTCCAAAATTTATTGCAAAAATGAGAAAATAATATTACCTAGCATATTATTTAGAACATTTGGGGTTTGATCCTTCTGCTTTTCACTCATTTTGTGTTGTACGACTTAAAAATCTATTACTATGCAACAATGAAAATATTAATGTGTCACATTACATTTATTTTTAATTACTAAATAACATTATTACTCTGTTAGGTTTGGTGCAGTTTTGATCATCCCAGAACATCTCCTTTAGACTCTGAGTACGTTCTTTCTCTGTAATATCTCACACTCTGTTTACTTTTTATTCTCACATTGGCTTCACCAGCCATTTTTCAAATCTGAGAGTTTTGGTTACCAATCTGCCTGAAAGAAGAGCACCAACAACATAATTTTTTTTTTTGACAAAGAATTGTAGACCCAGGGAATAATTTATGGTGGAGAGGACTTCAAGAGCTGTCTAATCCAACATTCTGCTCAAAGTCAGCTCAGCTCTGAGGTCAGGCCAAGTTTCTTAGGTGATCTTTTAGGATTGGGGGTGGAGATTGCAAAAGCTCCTTGGACAACCTGGACTGTTCACGCAGCAAAAAACACTTTTCCTTGTATCTAGTTCAGTTTATTCCAGGTGTCTCTTATCCTCCCAGCAGACACTGCTGGTGGGTCTCACATGTCTTCTCACTGACTCAGCCTCTGTCATATCCCCCAATTTTCCCCTTCTTCAGGCTTAACAAATCCATTTGCCTCAGTTTCACCTCATGGGTCACATGCTTCAGCCTCCTCACTATAATATCATTAAACATTTTTGAAACGAGCACTTCACAATTTCTTCAGAGTCCATGCTCATGGTGATCTTTTTTTAAATAGAAAGATGCATTGTCCTACCCACAGATGATGTTAGTGTGAATAATTCAGAGATGATAACCATCTCCTCTTGTAGACATTTGAGTGCATCTCATCTGTGCATTCTAAGATCAAGTCTTACTCTACATCCCTCTAGGATTTTCTCAGAGACTCCTTATTTGAGATTGCAAATTCTGTGTACAGAGAGTAAATTACAAATATTGCTTTTATGGGGAAAAGCATTCTTGAATTCACAGCAATTATAGAGATTACCCTCACTTTGCCCTCTTTTAGATTAAATAACCCTCATTTATAGTTCATGACCCTGCCCTGTTCTAAACTGACTTGTCCTTCTCTCATCACATTGAGAATGTGTCCCCCTTCCCTCTGAAAGGAACCCTGCTATGCTAAAGGTTTCCTTCACTGAGCTGAGCATTCTGCCACCCATGGAAAATTAATGTTTGGGGCAGCTCTGATTGCTCATCTGCCCACTCTGGTGCCTTGGTAAAATATTACTAGCAAATATTGCTCTTTGTGTGCCCCTTGAAAACACAAAAAGTACATGGAAGAATTCACCCACTGATCCAATGAATTGAATCTTTCATCCTTTAAAGCAAATATAATTGAATTGGCTGTTATGGTGGCTGTTTTCAATTATTGCCTCGGAATTTATTGGCTTTTCTTCCTGCTGAAGACCTTGAGAGTTAGGCAGGGAATTCTATCAGTGACTGCCTTTAAAAAAACTGTTGTGGTAGCTAGTCTTGGTTAAATTTTAATATTTAATGTAATTGCAGTTTAAAGTGCACCTTGGCCCATTGCCATTGCCGAGCAGAAGCTGAAGCAGCAGTCAGGATGCCCCACACAACCTAAAATGATGGTAGGTAATTATATTCAAGCTATTGACTCTTATCCCTGATCAATAAAGTCCATTAGGTCTAGAAAGTTGTTTGTCCCAACCCAAGGTGATATCTCAAGGTGTGACTTTCTCACTTGCAGTGCAAGCATTACCACCACACCGTGGGGCAGAGAAGAATAAAAACAGAGAGAGGTTATGGCAGGGAAGCTCCAGGGGCCTTGTGGCAAGCACATATCAAGTAGAGCTGGACTTTGCATGAATATTGGACCTCTGATTTTGGTACATCCCTGGGAATCCATTAGGAAACCCCAGCTGGATAAATGGTGGTGGTGATGGCTGTGGAAGCACAGCACAAGGCAGAACCTGAAAGCAGTTTGAGGATGGCAAGAGTGTTTTGTAACTCAGCTGCACAATCCACTCTCTGTAATGTTTTCAGTACTAAAGACAACTAACTTAAAGCTAACCTGGGCATCTTGCAAACCCCAGTCACACACCTGAGCACAGGACAGACAGACTTTTCACAGGAAGCACCTGTTCCGTGCTGCTTTTGCTGCTGATGGCAAGACTGGAGAAGAAATTTAGCCTGTGCACCCAGAGCAGTGCACCCAGAGCTGTGACCTTCACTGAGAAGAGACACTGTGAGGGAAGCAGGGTGTGAAATTGGAGCTACCTGCTGTAATTGTGCAAAACTGAAATGAGTTGAGCAGCCAGAGTTCCCAGCCAGGTCCTTGCAGACCAAAGCTGGGCTGCTCTGTTGCAGCAGCTGACAGGCACATGGTGCTGGAACAGACTTGCCAGCTGACATTGCTTTCCTGAGAAATGCCATCCCCTTGCAAAACTGCTCCTCTTGATCAAAAGGGATCAGAGGGTCCAAGTCCTGTCCCTGCTGAAAGTTTATCACACAGGCAGATGCTCAAGCAAAACTTTTGAGGGGATTTGATTCATCTAACATCCATCTCCTGCCAAATGTCCACTTTGATGTGCCACCTGAGTTGGCATGTGTTGAAGTCAGGACTGCTTATTGCCTTCCTTTTCTCCTTTCCACTTTTTTTAAAATATATTTAAAATTTTTCTTCCTTTTTAACTTGCCTTGCCTTGCCTTGCCTTGCCTTGCTTTTCCTTTTCCTTTTCCTTTTCCTTTTCCCTTTCCTTTTCCTTTTCCTTTTCCTTTTCCTTTTCCTTTTCCTTTTCCTTTTCCTTTTCCTTCCCCTTCCCTTTCCCCTTCCCCTTCCCCTTTTATTTTTATTTTCTCTCCTCTGTTTTTTTTAAACTGCACCATACTGTGCTCATTTGAACTTGATTATTTCATAAGCTTTCTTTTAAACCCATTTTTAATCTTTCTGGCTCTCTGGAATTCTCCTAGCACACCCCTCAGTATCCCCCAGACACCCAGAGCTGGTGTGACATGCAGTGGTGTGAAAATCCCTACAAGAGCAACACCTTGTTCTTGTCAGATGACTGCTATGGACTCTGCCTAAACCATGTGCACAAATTCCCCATCCCCACATAAATTCTAGGACTAAAAGGGTAAATGAAGTTAAACCAAATGTTGAAATGTGTTGTCCCCGTGAATTTGTTTCCCTTGCTGCACAAGGAGGTGGGAGGCAGGACCAGGATGGTTTGTGGCATTTGCTGATTCTCTCTTTGCACTCCTCACTGACCTGCTGCAAGCTGATTTTGGCCCTGCACACTGTGTGAGGAAACTGAGGATTCTTCAGAAATGTCCAACAAATATAAGTCAATCATAAATAATAAATTTGTAATGTGTGAAGGTACAAGTCCGTGTGGTGCTAAATCTTTGAGCAGCTAAGGGGGTAAAAATCTGTGAGTTACCCAGGAGTTCCCACTGCCCTGCCAACAGCATGTGAATAACTCTGTGCTAACAGGCTGGAATGATTTCTGTGTTACCACATGAAGATATATTCCTAGATGAGCTATTTTATAGCCATTAGATCTCACTCTGTTTTACCCAAATGTACACAACATTTTCAGCTTTATCTCCACAGCCAAAAATGTTACTTTAATATATCATACAAGTATCACCTGTAATCAAAATGAAAAGTGTGGCAAAATTGGCACAATAAAATAATCATTAGTAGTCTACATATAATTAGAAGTTAGTATTTGTATAGTTATTATTTGATTGCTACAACAGTCCAGGAGACTTTCTTGGGAGAAAGTCTGGGGAGGTTTTCTTGGAGAAATGTGTGTGATCCTACAGCTGATGGGGCTTTCCACAGCTCATCTGACAGCAATGCATTTTAGGACTAGGGGGAATGGTTTTAAACTGCCAGAGGACAGGGTTAGATTGGATATAGGGAAGAAATTCTTCCCTGTGAGGGTGCTGAGGCCCTGGCACAGGATCCACAGAGAAGCTGTGGCTGCCCCTGGATCCCTGGAAGTGTCCAAGGCCAGGCTGGAGCAGCCTGGGTTAGTGGAAGGTGTCTCTGCACAGGGCACTGGGTGATCTTCCAGGTTCCTTCCAACTCAAACCTTCTATTATTCACAAAAGAGTAAAGTCATTTAACTTGGTTTGTTCCAGATGCAGACATGAGCGATGAAGTTATCTACCCTATGGCTGACAATCAACAAGGGCTTTGGTTGCAATATGCTTATTTCCTCCTGAGAAAGCTTGAAAATTCCTCATCTTTGCAGGGTTTTTGAATCTTGCTGAAGTCCTGATTACAATCCCAGCTCCCTGTCCCTCCTTTTACCTGGCCTGCAGAGATTGATCCAGGAGGCAGCCAGGGAGGAAGCCCAACATGCAGAACTTTGGCCACAACCAGGGCTCTGCTTCAGCAGCAACACATGAGGAAAATGTTACTAAAGATCAGGAAAAAAAAAATTAATATCTAGTTTCCTCCTCACCTGTAGGGACAAACCAGACATCACAGATGAATGCTGCAGCCAGCCAGCATTCACAAGTGGTGAGAGCAGCTCTCATCACTTATCTTCTGAGCACTAGTGCTTTCCAAGCAATTACAACTCACATCCTTCGTCAGCCAGGCATGTGCCCTAACCACTAGATAGAGTCATGATTCTTTTTGGTCCTTCCCTGTAGCCTGATGAATCTTTAATTTTTTCATTAAAACTGGAGCAGCTTCAGCAAGAAGACTTGTCACAGCCTCCCATTTTGGTGACTAAATTTATTTCCATTAATCTGCTGCTGGCAGCTTTTTACTGCTCGTGGCTCGCTTGCTTGAAGAAGTTTTTGCCGACATGGTTGTGTTGGCTGTCCACTTGCCAGTCTGTCCTTGGGTACTGGCATCTGATCTGTTGACCAATTTCATCAAACTTGAAAGAAGGATAGAAATTCTGCAGATAATTGAGTACTGAGAAGCATTATAAAGATGGACAGGTGGAGAGAGAGGGGAAGATTAATCAGTTTGGCAAAAAGAAAGGGAAGCAGAGCTCAAGTGGGATCTCACTTAGCAGTGGGATTGTTTCATGTTGCCACCAGGCTGCAGCTGTGCCTTTGCTTCCCCCTGTGCAATGATCAGACACTCTTTGCTGGGAAGAGTAACACCGAATTTCAAATTCAGCAGTTCAGGCTCTGCTTCTTCTGATGAAAGTAACTCATTTCCTTCAGAACTGTATGCCCCAGGAAGTTAAATGAGATGATATTGTTGGTTCTTCTTTGTCTGCTACTTTTGACATGTTCTTATATATAAAGTCATGACAATTTAAATTCTTAAGATTTCTGATAACAATGGTGATTAAGTAAATGTTATTATCACTATGATCTATTAATGGAAACATCCCAGTTGGATTCTGAGCTCTCCGTTTACCAGTACTTTCCTACTCCTTGGAAAAATCCCATAAAAAGTATTAAAAGGACATGGAGAACCTAGAAAATTATGTATTTATTGTAGGAGGTATATTTGGGAAAAATATTTCCCAAATATATTCCTGAGCAATATTTGGGAAAAAAATTCAAGGTTCACATTGGGTATCTGGAGTTGAATTAAAGAGAAAGAGAGAAAGGAAGCATGCAGGGAGGAAAGCAAACATTGCTTTGAAAAAACTGTTCAAATACCTGATCTGGGGAGGAAATGTTGATAATCTCTGTCCAAATTTTGGCCATGTTTTCCCAAATATCTTTAAATGTACAATGATTTCCTTTTCTCTATCTGTATCTCTCCATAGCACTTAGGATTTGACATCTCATTTTCTCCTATACCAATGACCAACATTTTAGATTCATTTCAATACATTTAATTTTCAGTTTTTTCATTTAGTCCTTCAGATATGCTATATGGCAAAAAAGTTACCAAGCTCCATTTATCAAGTGCCAGAGCTACCTTGCTTTTCTGGTTCTTAAATTATCCTAAATACATCTGTACCCTGTCCCAAAATAAATTAATTTACACAGTAACCAAATTTGAAATGGGAGGACCCATTGAATTGACCCAATTCAAACCTGAGTTTATTTATGATTTGTTGGTTCAGGCACTTAGGAAGGGAGATGAAGGCTGGTCTGGTTCTCTTCTTTCTGGCTCTCAGTAATGCTGTGCTGTCTGTTAAAGCACTGATTTAACAGGTAACTACTAACACTGACCTGATTTAAGATGTGGAAAACTCAGGTGATCACAAAAGCAAACTATCACAGCAGCAAACTGCTGCTTCAAAAAAAAAATCCTTTTTAGTGAAAGTAAAAAGGCTGGTTGAGATCCTCAGCAGTTCAAACAAAGGATAAGTTCAGCTGAGGAACACCAGATTCCTCCTTTAGGAGTACAATCCTGCAGTTATTCTTTGCATTCATTGGTTTTCATAAAATATAAGATCCACACTTATTCTAACCCTGTCATTTTGTGATATGAAAATCAACCTTGTCTTTAATTAGGAAATGAAAAGCCTGCTATGAATATTTCAACCCAGTAGGAGTTTCCTTTTGAAACTGAAAGGAAGTGGCTGTTCTTGACATTTCTCGTGAACTTTGTCTCTTGCATTTCCGTAGCAGAGGTCTCCACAGTGAGCCATCAATCTCCAGATCATCTCAGAAATTTAAACAAAACCAAAATATTTTAAGAGATCAGGAAGTACTCTTGAAGAGACTTGTTCAACCCAATATATCCTAGAATTGTCAGCAGCTAAAGGAAAATGTAATTTCTACGTAAAACAGAAGCTTTACTGGTTTTAAATTCAGGATAGTTTCTGATCCCTTCTCATGCTGGTGTGACTATTCAGCACAATAAGTGTGTTCATTTTCTTCCTTAGAGGAATATATTACTCAGTATGAGGATATTCTCCTAATATTCCAAACTCTGGCAGATTTAAAATTTAAGGCAATACACTACATTAATGAAAGAACAGGTAACTATATCTTGATAAGAGTAAAACTGAATCTACACAATTAAATAGAATATACTGATATTAACAAGAAGTAGGTGTTTCTTAAACTGCTAATGCTATGTAAGAAAAGAAAGATTAATAGGATTATTCTGTTAGCTCGCTGATAGTGGACAGAATTTTCTTTTTTAAAAATTGTTTTAAAATTTATTCTTGTTTTTGCAACACTGCTTCAAATTTCATTATATGCCCAGTTAATTCTTACCTCTTCAATCAGGTTTTAACTGAATTTTCTGTGAGTTCTACCAGCTTCAAACAGTGTCAAGCTAGGATGTAACCTTCCATTCCAGGAAGGTTATTTAAGTGTAGCTGTAAACTTTAAAGAAGAAGCAGGGAAGCATGAATGCCCTTCTGGAAGGGAAATCCATCCATCTATACCAGGGGAAAACACACAAAAATTAAACCCTTGAGCAACCTGGTCTAGGGAAAGGTGTCCCTTCCCATGACAGGGCAGCTGAAATTAGATGATCTTTAAGATCCCTTCTAACCCAAACTATTCTATTGCTCTACGATTCTATGATTATTTGGAAAGAAATAAATTATTGTCCTTTCCCAAGCAATTTTTTTCCAAAGATCCTTGGACCCCAGAGCTGAAAATGGCAGAGTTTGGAGATGTACATCTTGCATAACGAGAAAGAAAACAGGAAACGATGAAAAACAATATCAAAGCTAGACTGGTTCCTTTTTGTATATTGCTAAAGAGAGTGTGGTTCATTGTGGGTATGGAATAACTGGCTAAATGCACCATGTATTCGACTTGCTCCATTTTGTAAGAGAGGGAAAGCAGAAGGTTCTGAGCAGGAGGGCTCCAAGCCTTCCCTGGCAGCACCGAGGGCAGCAGCTGGAGAAGTGACACCTCCTGCTGTGCCTTCTGGCCTGGCTTCCCTGGGCACTTCACATCAGCTGCTGCTCCTCACTGAAGGAGAAGACAATCACTCCTGGCTGGTCTCTCTAGGGGAGCAAGGCACTTGCACAGGGTTCTTACTCAGAGCCCGTGCTTACAGACAGAGGTGTGGACCAGCAAGGGGAGAAGGTGACAGGTGGAGGAGGGATGCTGTGGATGTGATTTTCTGAGCCTGAGAGAGTTTTTCAACCTGTCAGTGGCTGATCTGTTCCCAAGGGAAAATCTTTTGGGAACATTCTCCTTCAAGGACTGTGTTTTGTATTTGTTTCTCAAAACAATGCCTCAGAGGTGTTCTGAATGTGTTTTTCCCTTGTTTCACCAGTGGGACCAGAGAAGCGGCTCCTTTGGCCAATGATGTACCAGAACACTTTATAAAAAGGACTGCAAAATCCCAAAATAAAGGCTTTTCTGCCTCACTGGGATCAAACCTCACTGTTGTGATTTGAATCCACTCTTCTATTTTGTGCCTACTAGCAACAGGATGCTGAGCCATGGAATGAGAAGGTAATTACAATTTCATAGAGCAAATAGGTGACAGCAGTAAGGAAAGAAGCAAAAGAAAGTTTGTCAGGAAATTCTGGGAAATAGGAAGAAAAAAAATACATGTTTTTTTTGCCTGTACAACCAATTAAACATGTCATAGGGGTCAAACTGTAAGGAATCTATCCCTCAGGGGTAAAGATCATATCTTCCATGAAGTGTCTGAATATTAAGAAAAGATACAAAGACATCAGAGAAAAGTAACATTCAAAAATATTAGCATGCCATGGAAATGTAGGTCTGATTTTTATATTACATTAATAGGCCAAATTCCCAATTGGGCACATTGCTAACATACGTTTAAAGGAATAGAACAAAAAGTAATGTGGTTAACTAAGACACACTGGAAAAGAGTTTTAAAAGATTTTGTAGACAAAAGTTATTTCTCACACCCTTGAGTTCTTGTCTCATACATTCATCAGTAGCCAAAACCTCCCAACCAACCAAAAACTCTCCCACAAACAAACAATCAAAGAAAAGTCAACATATATTGTGATTTCTGAAGTACAGCTGGAATTTAAAAAACCCAACTACTTACTTGAGTAAAATAAAAGCATAAAAAAAGCGCATAAGTTATAAGAGAGAAAGAGAATTACAACTCTTTCAAGATTAGAGAAAAAAAGCCCAGTTTTCACAGTTGTCACTAAAGGAATCTGTGCAAGACTTGTGTTGTTTGAAATATTCATAAGCAATCCAAAAAAAGGGAACAAGTAGAGAAGTGACAAAATTTGCAGATGACAGAAAATGATTCAGGATATTTTAAACTGAAAGACATGCAAGAAATTGCAGCAGGTTTTCCTGATGCTGGGTGATAAAGAGCTACAATTGCTGATGGAACACAGTTCTTAAATGCAAAGGAGTAAACGCATGACAGAAATTCTCACTGTACAGAAAGAGAGGCAACTGCTAAATTAACTTTTGCCAGTCTGAAAAGGATTAAAGAGTCACTGTTTCTGGTCTCTTCAGAAATCCTGCTCACTAATAAAGAGCTTTCATGAAGGCAAATAGAGCACTGTTGTTAAAAACAGTAGAGATTAAACACAAAAGACATTTTGGGAAAAAATTTAAGAGGAAAAATTAACTTTCTGCCTGTTTAGAAATTCTTTTCTTGACTTGGAAAAAGGGATAGAATCAAAAAAATAGACGGGTAAGTAAGAACAAAGTCATGAAAAAACTTCTATAAAAATTATTTTGAGAAATTTTACAAACTTATGCAAGTATTTTGAGAGTTTTCAGATGAGAAAAGTGAGAGAGAGTATGGCAGAGACCAGAAAAATCATGAGCTCCATGGAGAAAGAGAATGAGGAATGATCAGGAGAAAATTCTTAATTATTCACTTTTGAAAACAGAAAAAAAAACCCCAAACAAGTAAGCTGCTCTGAAACTGATAAAAATTATCCTTTTTTTCACCCAGTATATGATTATATGTAATTCAATGGGGTTTTCAGGTCAGAAATTAAATTGGTTCACAATCAGATACATTTGTGGGAGAGAGCTCTTGTGGCAGCTGCTGTAAATCCATCCTGCAGCAGAGACTGCACAGGAGGAGAGAAGGTGGGAAGGCTGGAGGGACACAGCATTCTGAACACTGCTTTGGTGTTTTGTGCAGGTGTTTTATGCAACACCTTAGGACCACAAGCATTACTGCAGGTTTCAACTCTTGTCTTTCAAGTGTTTATTGACTTAGACAGCAGTGTCACAGAATTCCTGAAACGTTGCCCCATGCCTTTAAAGGAATTGTTTTCTGCAGAGCTATTGGTTATTTCTTTGTTTGCTTATTTAAGGTGTGTGAAAACAGTCTTCAAGTGTCAAAGAGACACAGCAAATTATTTCCAAATCCATTAAACTCCATGCACCAAGTCCTGCTTCTGCTGTGGTGTCAATGGCCTAGAACAAAGTAAACTAGTTTGAGGTAAGTTATTTTCTTTCTATTTCAATAGCTTGATTAGGTATGTTGGACTCTAAGAAGCTCCCCTGCCAAAAAATGTATTCTGATTTCACTCTGCTGCTATCTGCTTTATCTATCCAAACATATACTTATTTCATGGACCCCTGAAAAGCTTTTAAAATTATAGTGATGAGTACTGCAGCTTTCTCTGGCCTGCCCTTTCTAACTGCTTGGGTAGACATTAATCCTGTATTTCAGGAAGTAGTAATTCCTGTATTTTGCAAGCAGACTGAAGGTAAATTGACAAATTAAATTCTCCATGTATTCTGCAATAGAAAAAATGCAGGGCCTAGTGAATCCTTGCAATGCCTTTAAATCCCTCATAAGTACTTGTAAACTGTGATTTAATACCCTCTTCACTGCCTTTCACTTGTCTAAATGTGTTCAGCTCTTGAATCCCTTCCTAGCAAGAGTGCTTCTCTTTGGAAGAAGCTGGGAAATTGTTTAGATAAGCAAACGAGTGCTCACAATGTTGTCTCAGCGAACTTTCTATCAGTTTTTTGAAAGATTCCCGATTCCAATTTAAAGCAAAGGGCACCAGACTGAGCTCAGGGAGGGTAGAGAAGAGAATTAAAAAGACTGATTCAGCTACAACAGCAAATAGAGGTTTGACCCAGGATTTAGCTTTGGCAAGATGCTCCAAGTAGTTTTCTTAAGCAGTCTAAGGAGGAATGGTTTATTTGAACAAGTTCAAATGATGAAATATCTTAACACTGGGGTTAGTTATCATATTTACCAGGCACACAGAAACACTGATTTAGTAGATGTGGCACATGTTTTGCATGTAATACACTAAAATCACACAGTTTAGAGCTTCCCGTACTGCAGTGGATTTTGCATGCAACAAATGTTCCCCGCCAGCTCTCCTTTCTGTTCTTCCCCTCCATTCCAAACCCCTGCCCTTCCAAGAATAAATATTATATTACTTCTGCAGTGAGTTAAAGTTTAAAAGTTTAATCCTTTTTATTTTTCTTTTGGCTAATGTAATCAGGAATGCTACAAAATACTATATTCATCTCAAATCTGCTTTCTTAGTATTTAAATTTGAGGCAAATCAACCCTTGGCTTCAGACTCCCTGATAAAGGCTTAAAGGCACACACAGCTGGTTATATGCAACCATAAACTCCATGTTTTCTAACAGCAAAGCTCTTGGCTAACCTCTTCTTCAACTTTGCTCCAAAGTGCCTGTTAATTTAGATGACTCAGATCTGTGGCTTTCCATTCTCCTTGGAAAGAGTATAACTGTTTTCTAAATTGTAGCCAAACTGCTTTTATTACCACCTATGTTTCTCACCACCAGCACCAGGAACTGATGTTCCAAGAAAGAAATCCCAGAACCACTGAAATGAATGGATTTGCTTCTCTTGCAAGTAAAGGCAAAGGGAATTTCATTCCAACACAGGACATCAGAGATGCTCAGAAGATCATTGAGTTTTGGCCCCCTACTTGGTGTGACCTCCTCTCACTTCTTTCAGCTGTTCCCTAAATTGAATCTCAGATGATAATTATTGAATGACTCAGCCCCTTTATGTTAATTTTTTTCTCTGTCCCATTTCACAAATGGAATAGATTATTGCCAAATGATGCAGAGATGTTTGCAGTAAGAGTCTTGGCATTAACATTCCTGGCAGTCCTGTTAGATTTGTTTCGTTTCCCTTCTAACTTCTGCATCCAATCCCAATTTCACAATTTGCCAATCTAGAAGGCTTAAAAACACTCAAACAAAAAAACTCCACTTGACACTGAAATGGTTTGATTTCCTTGATACAACTATTTTCATTCTGATTTATTCTCTCATTTGCCTTTTTTTTTCCCCTAAATTGTTAAACCACCTATGTTGCCTACGCTTCACCCTCTCCATGTGCCACCCAGCACATGCTGAGGCAGCACAGACACTTGGGCAGAACTGTCCTCTTTGCTGCGCTTGAAAATCTTTTCCAAGCCAAGAAGGCAATGTTAAATCAGTGGATCCAGAAGGCTTTAACTCCTCTGACACCTTACTTTAAAAATACTTGGCACTATGATTAAAAGACTGACATCCACCAGGGTCTCATGCTCCCCAGTGAAACTGTTGTGGGGAAAACACTGAGGATGAAAGACCTGGCTGGAAAAATTACAGCTGCTGCAGATTTCACTGTACAATCTGGAAAACCTTTGTAATTGCTCCTGCTTACAGAGAGAGAGCATGTTTTAATTGTGTCAAAAGCACAGTTCAGTTATTGCTTTATTACACCATCTATTTTGAATATGCTTGTGCCTTACTGGCTGGTTCAAGGAGGTCAATGTACATAGTTCCTCCCCAGAAAGCAGGCTACATAAATAAATAAACAAATGAAGGATTTTGGATTAATACTTTAGAAAATTTGGGGCTAATTCTGGGAGATTTTGAAATGGCCATTTCTATTTATCTGCATGGATATTCAGCTCTGGGAATCCATACAAGATCTCTGTCAATCTAGGATTTAGCAAGATTAACCTCCTTTCAAAACAAGGTTTTTTGGAGACTGACAGCTGCTTTTTATCTCTTTAAGCTATTACTGCCTGTTAGAAGAAGCTTTCTTGAACAGGAAATAACAGCTTATTTTAATCCTGATTCAGGAGAAGTTAACTTTATACAGTCTCTCAAGTTCCACAGAGATCTAATCAGAGTCCTAAAGGCCATTCTGAGTAGAAATCTTAGGTTATGGCCTTCAAAAACATCTTATAAATAAATAAATTCTCTTAATTTAATAATGTACTAAAAGTATAAGCACTGAAACCTCAAGTAATGGCATCTTGCAATTAAACATTAAAACAAGGCAAAAAACACAATGGGTAGAATGCATATCAATTGCATCCCCTTTTCTTGACACTAACAATTCTCATCAGATTTGGATCTGGATAATATGTATTTGTAAGCCTTGGAGTAATTTTCTGAGCACATTTCTAAGCTAAAGGTTGTCCAACCCTTTCTGGTTCATCTGCTGACGATCTCCTTTAATTTGGCTATTTTTCATTTATTTCCTCCTTTTCCAAGCAGGAGCAGCCATGGTTAAAGCAAGCTGATATTCCACTGCCTCAGAGAGGATTCATGATTCAGGAGACAAGGTCAGCAGCTACTGCAAGGCAGATCTGTGTATGTTGGACAACCAGAAATCCAAACAGCAATTATAATTTGTAGAGCAGATAGGACTTGGCTAAACTCATCTCCATGTTTGATATTTTGTTTAGATGGGAATTATATTTATGAGTACAGATGCTTTTATATTCTGCTTATTGTTTTCATAGGGGAAGAAAGGAGAGATGAACTGTCATGTTTGGACAAGTTTGATTTCTGGTGTAACTTCAATGGTCTTTGGTCCTTCATGTCTTTAACCACAATCTATGTCTTTGTCTCATCTTGTGCCTGTTTTCATGCATTTATAACATTTTCTCATACTGCACTGTTTGCTTAAATCCTCTCCCATCAGCTCTCTGAATTCTGACAGACAGGAGTTTTGAAATATAAAGAATAAAATAAGACTTAAAAACCCAGTTTAAATGCCATTAACTTTCCACACAATCAACAAGCAAAAGCTTCTGGCCATTTGTATCACCAAATTTCAGCAACCACATTTAAGTTATGCTCAGCACAGGTTGGTTTCTCTCATTACATGAAGAGTCTGGCACTGGAGTGTGTTGCTACAGTGAAATAACACTGAACTCCAGGTTTTGCTGGTGACTACAGCTGCTCTAGGTTTGTTTTTAAATCATTATTTCAGTGTTAAGTCTTTTGCCTTTAAATCCCAGCCTGTCTTCCTGCCTTGTATAAGAGCTGTCTCACTTGGTTAGAGACAGTCACATGGGAAGGAGCATACATGATATATGCAGACATACATTTGTGACATGGACATTTATCTGAGCATGCTTTACTGGGCTGGTCTTTTCTCAGCACACATGAAAATAAACATATGTAGTGCAAAAGCTACAGCAGATGGAGTTACAGCCTGCAACAGAGGTAAAAGAAATGGGAACAGATAATTAAAGAAATAGTTTAAGAAAGACTTTTTTGGGTGACGAATCAAAGCTGAGTAATTTCCCTATTGAAAGAAAATTTTTTAAATACTCACACAAATTTCAGGTCCACATGTTAAGGCCTAGGCTGATTGTCTTTTCATTTTTTCTGTCTTAAATTTTGATTTAAATAGTGATTTGGACACTAAGAAAATTATATTGGTCTGAGGTTCATCTAAGTGTTTTGTGAAATGAGTCTCCAGTTCTGCAATGGTTTCTATTCTTTGATTCCTGTAACCAGCTGACTTAGCTAATAAATATGTAAAGGTGATTCAATTAAAAAAGGCATTGAAAAGCAGGAAAATCCAGAGTTATATGAATAATTTCACACCCTATGCAAAATTGTCAAATTTTATCAGCTAGGCATGTGTAAAATGAAAATAGCATTTTTTGACAAGTCCAGCAGCATACATAGGCTAAGAGGGCAATTTGTCTATTCTGCTGTGTAAATACACTTGAGAAGCAGAATTATGGGGAAAAAAAACCTGTAGGGGAATTGATATAAATCTTTAATCTAGGATAGGACTCATCTCTATTGTTTAAATGTCAGATGTCTGAGTGCATGCTAGGAATTGGGTGATCCCAGCAAATGGCCCATCACACACTGTTATGGATCTTTTACACAGGCTGGGTGAATTTCCCTCTGAGGATTCTTTTTATGGTTTTTTTTTCCCCAATGGCTGAAGGTGAATTTCCCTCTGAGGATTCTTTTAATGGTTTTTTTTCCCCAATGGTTATAAAGGGAACAAGTGCTAAGTAGCTCAGATGTACTCATCTAACTTTTAGATGAGCCTGGGTTAGATGGCTTTCTCCCTTCAGCCTCTACAAACTGTTTCTGGGTAACTCAGAGTACTTACAATTGTCTTTGGACTCTCAACAGGAATGGGAGAGAGAAGAATCATCAGTAACCCCACCACTGCTTGCTTTCTTTCTTTGCTTGATGTGTTTCTGCTCCCCAGTTCATGGATGCTTTGGTAATACAGCCCAGCAATGGCATACACATTTTGTGTCTTCTTATTAAATATTGTTTCATTAACTTTTATTTTTTTATTCAGATACACAGAGGGATTAAAACACGAGTGAACACTATCTAAATGATGGGGAGGTTATCCAAATGTATGTCAATAATACATTTTGGAGATGAAAAGAAAAAAATACCATAAAGTTTGATAATGACTAAAATCAATGAGAAATGTTTTCCCTTGACCATATATTAAGCAAGAAAAAAGCAGAGGTCTTGTTGTGAAGTAGAAAGTATGTGTCCAAGTGTATTACATTTTAAAAGGGCTTTTTAACAGAGAAAAAAGCAGAGCAAAAATCCATGTTCAAGAAGGAAGACTTGTTGAAGTATAAAGGGGCAATTTGCCAACAGAATTATGTTTCTGAAGGAATCAGTGCATGCCAATTTTTAATCCAAAGCAAAATGTCTGTTGCTGGTCTTAACTTCTGGAACAAAGGGATTGTATGCAACATAACACTTGTAAAACAAGCAAGTAATCTCTGCACATGCCTGTGCAAGAAATGAATGGAACATTCTCAATTTATAAATGAATAACAGTGAATCCTGAACATTTTTAATTAGTTTGTTCAGTTCCACTACAAGGAAGCCAGAATAGGAACGAGGATGGCATGGTAATAAGACCTTGTAGTAAAAAGAAACCCCAAACCCCCAAAGAAACAGTCTACATCCTTCAGCAGAGTAAACCTGATGTTCTAGACCTCCTCCAAACTTTCATGTATGTTCTTGGATGCAGCCCTTATTAACAGAACTAAAAATTCATAAATATATGAACTGGCCCATGTTCTTGAATAAGAAAGAAGTGGCACACGCACAAGTCCATGTTGTGAATATACGAAGACAGGCTGAGAGAGCTAGGATTTTTAAACCTTGAGAAAATGAGGCTCCATGGAGGTGTTGTTAGCACTTTCCAGTACCTAAAAAGGCTGCAAGAGAGTTGGAGAGGGATTTTTCAAGGGAATATAGTGGTAGGACAAGCTATTATGGTTTTAAACTGCAAGAGGGCAGATTTAGATTAGATCTTTAACATGTGAGATTGGTGTATAAATTCTTCACCCCTGAACCATCACTGCTGAAAAGACATCAGTTGAATTCTTCAGTCCTGCAGAGGGGGTGTTTGAGGGGCAGATCTGGGGTGTAGTGTGAGGATTTGAGATTTTCCAATGAGTCACTTGTGTCTCTAGAGCATCACTTGGGATTATCTGCAATTATCCTGTTGGTTTTAGGAGACTGCTAAACTGGGAGCACATCATAGAATCCTAGAATGGTCTGGGTTGGAAGGCACCTTAAGGATCATCTGGTTCCAACACCACCCACCAGATCAAGTTGCTTAGGGCCCCATCCAACCTGGCCTGCCAGCACTGGGTCACTTTGGATCTCAAGGCCGAGGCTTAAAGGAACACAAATAAGATCTTAAAGGTGCTCTGAAACTTGTTGGGTAACCTGCAGGCACAAACCTCGCAGCTGGTTTGAAAGAACAACACAACAACTGAAAACATTTCTCCCTTGCCAATTTTGAAAGAATGTTCTCTTTTCTAAATGCAGTGGTTTAATGTTGTGCTTTAGTGGAAGACGTAAAGGCTAATTTTGTACTTCTGAAGAAAACAGCTCAGAGTTAACTGCCAACTCCAGCCCTTTGGGGCATTGGTTTTGCTAGCAGCAGTTTCATAAAGAGCTTTGGCTTATCTCCTCTTCACCTCCACAGTGTATGTTATTGCCAGCCTGCAGATAAACTCAGCTTTGTCTCAGGAGGCTGGAGGCTGCACATGAGATAGGGATAAAAGGGGAAGAATTCTCTTTTTGAGACCTACATGTGATTAATCACTGGCTGATATTCCCTCCACTTTATAGGTTTGTTGCATAAGACTCTTGACTAATTCCCCAGAAGGGCTCCAATTTGTAACAAAGTTGAAGTGTAAAATATTACTTTAAAGCAAAACAAGTAGCATATATGAACAGAAGCCATACAGAAAGAGTAAATATACACAGGGCAGATCCTGTGGAAGTAAATTGATAAAAATTCAGTTTGATGAGGTTAATTATACTCAGAGGGGCTTTTCCTGTCTTAAAGAAAATCTCTTTTGGCTCCCTGTGGATATGGATAATGCTTAACTGAGACTTGTGGGCATTGGAATATAGTTATTTTATGTTACTCAATGGCCTAGTCATAGGTGTGGGAAAGACCTAGAATAAAGAAAAATTCAAAATTCTCTACTTCTAAGGCATAATTACTTCCCAGTGCCTACCTCTCACTTTTCAAAAAAACAAGAAAACACCAATCTATCAAAACTATAGTGTTGCATTCATGACATGCACAGCTGGCCCCCTGCAAAGCAACAGCATTACAGATGGAAGATCAGACAAAAGTTTTCCATCACTTTAGAACATATTTCTTACCTAAAAACTTCATGTCAAGAAAAAATTCTTAATCACCTGCCTGAGGAAACCCAGGAATCTATTATGTTTTGGGTTGACAAACTTTTAACTCTATAAAAGTACATGTTCTTTAGAGGCCACATCCCTGGGAGGCAACATGCCTTGCTCTAATTAGAATTTGTCTCAAGAGCAGCCAAGAGCAGGTTTAAGTATTCTGAGTTTCTTGTACCTGACATAGGCATGCAAAGGAATGTGCTTTCAGAAAACAGTTCAGCTGCCTTTGTGAGTTCAAATATAAAAGTCTTCTGCTTAAATTATTATTATTTTCCAAAGTATTCTGAATAAACACAAATATTTTTGATTCCTCGTTCCTAATCTGTGTATTGTCTTCTTTCAAATGGCACATCACCCCACTGCATTGGCACTTCTGAAAGGTGAAACTGGCTTTTCTACCATGATTATTTTCTTTGCAATCCATATCCTTCCTGGAAGTAATAGTTAAAATACAATTTACCTACCTATCACAAGTCTTGCATGTGCACCTAGGCATGTGGTTAGTGATCAAGTCCATTCAGAGGTTCTGCCTTTGCAAGTAGGAATAATGCAGCACAAACCTCAGTTTAAACAGGTTTTCCCTCTGTTTGACATAGGCTTTTGAATTTTCTTATAAAACATTTTACCCTTCCACAAGCATACAGAAGAATGGATCAGTGGTTCAAGATTTTTCTTGACACAGATAATAGCAACTCCCAGACTTAAAGCTATGAAGGTTTAGAAGTTGTTTTTTTTCCAGACTTCCCTATCCCTGATGGAAGGGTATTTGAGATCCCATCTGATCTCAGCTTAATGTCTATTTTAATCTCTTCACTGACACCACACAAGCTCATTCTGTGTTCTTCTTTCCAAGCTCCCCTCTCTTCAAAACTCACTAACAAAAAATGCGTTCTATCTCAATCTTTAATTATTTTTAAAAGTAGAAATCCAAATTAATTAAATTTTTTGTGTCTTTTGATTACAAAATTACTCATCTTCCCATTGCTATTTATACTCTGCATTGTTGAATGTAGGTAATTTGAACTATATTACATCATTAATAAGATTGCACTAGTGATTAGAATGAAGAGTGGGAGTGCTTTCCTAGTACTGGCAAAAGTATATCAAATAAAGGGTCTTCAAACTTCACAAAAGCAAAACCACTGCATGTAACTTGGGTTTGATCTTGTTTTCTAGCTTTAGAACAGGCACTGCCAATCCAGGAACAGACCCAAACATTCCTCTCTGTGTAGCCTTACTTCTTTCAAAAAGCTTTGGGTAATCATGGGGTCTCTTGTGTCAACCCTTCTCAGCAGCATGAATTGAGGAACAAGTCTGTGACCTCCCCATTTCTTTCCTTTCCCCGAATTTTCACTCCCAGACATTTCCAGAGATTGCATGTCAGTACCCTTTCTTCCTTTTCCATTTGTAATATATTTTAGACATAAAATTGTACTGTGAGATTAATATAGAACATTTTTCCCCCAGAGGTTAATATGAGATACAAAGAAATTAGGGGATGACTTAATGTCACGAGTGAAATCTGCTGTACATTTGGGGATTCAGCTTTGAATTCTCAAATTCCACATTACTGACTGGCAAAATCCATCAAAACTTCCCTGCAGCTGGCAGTCTCAGCTCTGTGTTAATGCAAAAAGATGAAATATGGAAGACACCAAGGTGGCTTTTAACTCAAATGACTCTTTATCTGTTAAAATTAATGAAATCCTTCTTCAAGTATCCAGACAGCAATCAAACTGAGTCTAGAGGGGAAAAAACCCCAAAAAACAAAAAACCAAAACCCAAGAAAACAAAACAAACAAACAAAAAATATAGTTAAAATATTTTATTTTCTGGGGAATATAATAGGATTTAGAGTGGACTACCTACTATGTTACTCAGAAACATTTTAAAATATTTAAAATCTATTTGGCTGATTCTGCCAGCAAGTCTGGGAATTCATTAGGATATAAAGGTATTTGTGGTCTGCAGGGAATAATACAAAATGGACAGCCACCAGTACCTATGAATAACTTGTCACATTTGAGTCATAACATTTCACAGCCTAATAAGGAAAGATGTGCAGTTTTGTATGTTTAATTTACATATGCAAGACTGAATTGAGCATTTCTTTGCATACCCTAGCGTGGTAAATAACAGTAGATTTGTGATAACAGCATTAGCTACAGCAGGTTCATGAATTACTATGAAATGTGTCCCTGTACAATTTCAATATAGCCCATTTTTCTTCTCCCTTTTTGCTGCTGCTCTGAATTCTTTATCTGGGAAGCTGGAGACTAAATATAGCATTCACTATGCTTTGAACTGGGAGGGATGGATAGACTGAAGATGGCTTTGAAGATTATATATCTATGATTGCATGAATATTCATGTTTGCAAAAAAAAAAAAAAAATCTTTGGTTATTCCACCAGACCTGTACATTTTATTAGCCCTGGGTCACTGCATAGGAAGGAAAGTTCTCAAAGAGTCAGGAGGAAAGCATCAGGATTAATATTCTCTTCTGTCCATCAGTCTTTCCCCGATTTTTATCATCTTTTCCTAAGCACCCTGAACCATTCAGAGGACACAGGGGTAGAAAGGATATTTACCCTTGCAGGACCTTCCTCTACATCCAGGTGGTCAGGAGAGTTAGGTAATGGTTGAGATTTCCTGCTCTGAGGGGTTAACTTCTTTTTTGAATCCTGTATAAAGTTTCGAAAGAGCTCAGGAAATGAAACATGAAATCCATTTTCCAAGATCAGATCTCTAACCATTAGGCTAAGATTTTTCTATATCCTTTATCTACTACCAGTAGAAGGGCAGCAATTAGGAACCTTTCCCTGGAATGAAAAAGATAGAAGCTTTAATCTTTTTGATCCCCTCTCAGTTCTTTTAAAAGATATATGTTTAAATCCATAACCGAGCATGGAATCTAGACTAAGGAGGCAGAGAGTGAATGAATTTATATTCACACCCATGTTTAGTGTTTCTCACTTGTTCTATCCAATACATTTTCCAAATCTCTGGACATTTAATGGGTTTTTTTCCCAGATTTTTTTTTTCTTTCTGTTCTTCTGTTGAGGTACATTTGTCCTCCCTGTCTTATACTGGTCACTTGTGCTTTTAGATTTTGTATCCTGTGCCAGAGGCATCCAGCTTAGGGCTGAGAGTCTGGTTCTCTTCTACCATTGTATATTTTATAGGTAGTAAAAATGACAGTGCATATGAATTTAGCTTTCATTGTCTAGTGCCCACATTGCAGACAGCCTCATGCCACAGTGTGAATATTTTGTTCAGGGAAATTTCTTGGAAAAATAGGAGAAAGCACATATAATTTGGGAATTCAGTGAAAACTAAGGTATGATAATTCAGTACACCCTGAGGTAGCTATGTCCCTTTCCCAGGAATCTTATAATGAATTTAGCATTTTCTGAGAATAAAATTGACAAAGAATTTGCATTTAAAGCTCCTTTGCATTTCATAAAAGAATGACCAGATTGATGTGAGTTTTGAAGTGCTGGTAAGAAGCAAGAAGGTTTTCAATCAGCCTTTCTGGAAAGAAGCTTTGAGGAAGTTTTTTACATGGGAATCAGTCAGGAGCCCCAGACACACAGGTGAGCTGGCTCCCCATATTGCCACAAGGATTGGGAGCCAGCTCCCCAGTGAATTCATGCTGGCCAGGCATGGTAGCCCAGCAGGGTGAAATCTGTGATGTCCTTGGGACAGGGCTGCCCAAAGAGAGGGCCCTGCCATGCTTTTACTAAATACTGTCACAAACCATGCCAATTTTAGCTATTTTTTGCCAATTCCTAGGGAGCAGGTGTGACTTTAGAACAAAGGCTTGATATTTCTTACGTTATTCCTATTTTTTCAGTCTATTTTATTGTTTTTGGCTGTTTTTTTGTTTCAGGAATACTGAGGGATGGTAATTTTCTTCCAAGAAAAACTTGCAGATCTGAACTTCTGTAAAATTTTGTTTACTTCCTTTGTCCCTCATGTTCCTTTTCCTCATACAAATAAATCTGGAATTGAGACCTATATTTGTAATTTCAGGGATGATTTTTGTTGGACTTTTTGCAAACATTTGTATTTACCATTTTATAATGTACTCTGTCACCAATTAATGGTCTTCACTAACGAAATAGTCAGAATTAGAGAAGTTCTAATGGAAACTGTGGGTTTATATGGAGAAGAAATATTCAGACAGATCCAAGTTAAAACTACCAGAGATTTATAAAAGAAAATAAAATAAACCCTGGATTTAATGGTTTAATCTAAATCCTTTGAGATTACAATGAGACCTCCATGGAGAGATGTGGGAATCAGGGACACAGGGAATATTTCTCGGCCTCTCCTGGGAGTTCCTGACCCCCAGGAAAACTCTGTTTTTAACCTCTCTCCATGGAGAAAGCTTACAAAGCTTTGGGATGGGTTGGAAACAACCAGTGTGTGAATTAGACAGTAGTGTAGTTAGCAGTTTGTCACTTGGTGAAAAACGTATATTTGGGTTTTTGATAATATGGGTGTAAGTGAGGATTCAAGATGGAGAATTGTGGGTGTTGCCTCAGTTTCCCTTTTCCTTCTTCACCTACTCCATGTTCTGCAGTGTTGGGAACACAATTTTATTGGATAGAAGAGCCCACAGTGCAGATGTTGCGTGGACAGACAAAGAATTAGTTCTTGGTAGTAAAGTAATAACAACAGACGTTTTAGGAACCTGGTGTCAGGTAATCAATCACCTTATCTTGTATAAATTCAGACATTTTGAGGCTCTCAAGGCTTTTTGCTGGTGTGTTTCTCAAGGGTGCAAAACCTGTGCCATCCTTGACTCAAAGCTTGTGATGACAAGGAAATAATAAAAGCCCTTGAAAGCCGGAGAGCAAAACGCATCGTCTGCGTTGGCAGGGGCGGCGCAGTCCATGGGGGCTGCACAGCCCAGAGCCCCCGGGGCAAAGAGAACCCCACAGGGAGATATTGCACATCTGCTGCATGGGGCTGGGCTTCTTCTGCAGCAGCTGCTTCAGGGAAGATGACAGTTCCTGGGTCTGATCCAGTAGAGCAATTCCACAAAATCGGGACAATTCTATTCATTCCTTTTGCAAAGCGCTGTTTCTCAACTGAGGTTCTAAAACATGAAGGAACAGCGATGGGCACATTCTTAAATGTCAGCTGCTAACAAGAACACCTATTAAACAGTAATATGAAGAGCCCTATCTAATTAATCTGCCAATTATGATGAAGGAATAACATAAACAATTACGTTTTAATTATGTCCATTAAAGTATTTTAAGTACAATCTACTTGAAAAACATGATTAGGTTTTAAAAGGTATTCCAAAACAGCAACAAGTTACTAACCAACCCACTTCCAAAGTGTCAATTATCACAGTTTAGCTACTTTCTCACTGATATTCAAATGGTATTTGAAATGCCAGCAAAACACTTTAACACATCTAGATGCCTGATAGGTTAATAAAATGGTAACAGATTGTCTTCCAATATATCATTTTGAGTTAATGACGTTATATCTAAGCTTTCTTCAATAGTAGGAATCTAGTTTTTAATTACATTAGAAATGAAAACTTGCAATATTAAGTTTATAATTAAAATTTCAATTGAAGGAAGTCATAACAATAAAAAGGTTGTTGAACAGTGCATTTATTTTATTATTTGTGATTCCCTATGTTCCCTTCAAGACAGAAATAACATGCATATTATTCATTAAATTCTAAATCCTTATTATTTAGACTTAATGGGACTCTCTACATTGAATTAAATCAAGGAAGGATCAGGCCATGCCTATACTGACCCTGCTTACTAAAGAAGCATTCAGTGCATCATTTTCCTAGCCCCAAGGACTCCTAATTTGAGGAACACAGGACATTAGCATAGATCAAAACTGCCTATCAAAATGATAAAAAATAATTTTTATTTATTACATTGAGGAAGTGAATGATGCACTGATTTTAGCATGTTAATAAAAACACGGTGCACTGCATCCTAGTCAGAATCCAACGCATATTTTGCTGCAGTAGCAATAGTGTTTATCTGTTCTTTAAGCAATATTTAAGATAAATATTTTAGACATAAATCAGCCTCAATTCTCTTTCAAAAATTCTGTTTTCCCTCTGTATGCCATTTCTTTCTGAAACAGAAGTTCACGAGGCTCTCCAGTGATACATTAAGATACATCCTGGGAGAACCTCTGCTTCCTAAATAATTTACTTCATTATTTGCTGTTCTCATTTAGTGAAAAAACCCCCAACCTTAATTCCTGTAATACAGTTAGTAGTTTTAGGCTATGCTGTTAAAACATGCTGTAGTTTGATAATGCTTGGATATTTGGATTTTAGTCTTGGTATATGTCAGCATGTAGTAACTGGTTATTATTTTAATCAGACAGCATGTCCTCTCATCCAGTTTATATTTTAATTATCTAGAATTCATCTATGGGACAAATAAATATGAGATTACCCTTAGAAAAAAAAGATGAATAAGGCAATAATAAGTCACAGAGGTAAAGACATTATGCAAATTGCAATATTAAGGTCGTAAATCTGTAGACTTGAATCTCCTTTCATCCATCTTTTTCCTCTTTTGATTTCTGGCTGGTTGCATAATTTGTATCATTTTTCACTCACTGAGATGCAAATCATGACTCATCTAGGAAAACAAGAGAAAAGCAGTAGGATTCAACTCACAGATTATAACGCTGCAATTTAGGTGAGTGATAACAAAACTCTACATTTGTGTGTGACAGTGAATTTAGTCTTTGTAAAGGAAGTGAGAAAAAGGGGAGCTTAAGCAGAGCCAAAAGCAGTCTGGGTTACACAGCAGGAAGAGCCTTTCCTCTGCAGAAAAGCCATGGATCAGAACATTTTGGGAATTTCTACAACCTGTAACTCCATGTTTCTAAGAACAACTTAGACAAATGTTCATCATGAATTTTCATGATTTTTAATCCTATCTCTGTGCCTCAGTGTAGTGGGAAAAAATGACCTCTTGAAATTCCATCCGGACTCACTTTCTGTGTTAAATCATTTCAAACATTTACTTATTGATAAAAAAATATTTTACGATACTGATATGAGTAAAGAAGGCAGTAAAACCTGGTGAAAAAAATAAACACATGTATTCAAATTATCATAATTCAGAAGCCTGCATTCAAAAGAAAGGTGTTTCAAATGCAAAAGAGGAAAAAAATAATCAAGAAGGGATTCCTTTCTTTATCAGTGCCTCAGACAGGAAACCAGAACAGACAACTCATTAAAAGGGGTCAAATGGGCTGGAAATAGTGATTAATCTTTCAGTTACTTATCAATCTATAAAAATTAGTGTGAGAAGGATATCAGGCTGATGTTAGGCTTAACTTAAGAAAGAATAATAATCAATCAAAATAAATCTCAATCATAAAAGTGATAATTATGAATAGAATTATAAGATCACTGGGAAAAGCTTTTTGTATGGGCAAAAAGACAGTTTTGAGAAAATGCCTAAACAGCTAATCATGCCAATTTTCAATCTGAAAATTCAAGTGCCAGAGGATATCAGAGGGTGGAGGAGAAGTGGTAATTAGCTGGATGGGGACATATATATATATATATATTTATATATACACACACACACACATTCACCATCTCTGCTATCTGCAATAGTGTTCTCACACAGTTCCACAGAAAATGCATTTCTCCAGTTCCTCAACTGCTCCCAGCTCTTCCTGAATCTTCCCCACTCTGTTCTTTCTAGACAATGATCTGGGGTTGTTTACTGCAATGACCAGCCAGATTTTGTTGAGAACATTATATGGATTTTTTCCCACCAGTCAGGCATGGCGGGTGCCTCAGCCTCAGAAAAACTTCTGCATTTCTGGAGAGAACTTCTGGTCTAATCACCACCCACACTTCCAAAAAAGGGCTGCTCAGAAAGCAGAAGCAAGTACTTGTGTTCCTTTGTCTAATTACTTTTTATTCATTTCTCTTGTTGGATCACAAACACATAAGTGCGCTTAAGAGGTTGTTTACCTGCAGCTGGGGATGAAGATGGAGAACAAATTATTGGACACAAAACAAAGCAAAACACAGGGGAAAAAATTCATAATCTAATTTACTCTTACAAGTAAAAACCAATGATAAGCGAAATCTACTTTTTTTTACAATTGAAAACATAATTTGCTTCTGCTTTTGAAAGGTATAAAATAGTTATTTGCTTTCCCTTTACTTTTTGAAACCTTACATGATCACCTTTTCCTTTTCTTTTCCTTTCCTTTTCTTTTCCTTTCCTTTTCTTTTCCTTTCCTTTCCTTTCCTTTCTTTTTCTTTTCTTTTCTTTTCTTTTCTTTTCTTTTCTTTTCTTTTCTTTTCTTTTCTTTTCTTTTCTTTTCTTTTCTTTTCTTTTCTTTTCTTTTCTTTCTTTTCTATTTCCATTTCCATTTCCATTTCATTTTTATTTTCCATTTCATTTTTCTTTTCCTTTTCCTATTCTTTTCTCTTCCCTTTCATTTTTACCATTTTTAGAAATGGATTTAATGATGACTTGATGATTTTAATCAACTTTCAATTTACTCCAGTAAAAATAAAATGGATAAAAATGTTTCATTAATGTCTGTGCTATTTTAAAAACAGGAAGATCTGACACAATAACCTTAGAATTTACTACAGCTTCAACCCAAAATTTCATATTGCCAGTGAGATATAAATTCTCCATTGCACTCAAATATCAGCTCAGTGCAGTGTGCTGTAAAACCCTGCATAGGTTCCTCCTGAACAACGTAGGGAGACTATGGGGACAACCCAAATCTCACACTTGGAAGCAAACTGCCTTAATCCATATTAAAGTGCTTTGATTCCTGATTTCTGTAGCTGGAAATTAAGTACAGCTTGTAGGATTTCTGTGTCAGCTGCAGGTAAGAATTCTTCAAAGACTCACCACAGCTCATCAGAAAAAATCTCCTTGGTGACACCAAATGCTCTGCTGCAGAACAGACGTGTCTCACCATTATAAATCAATACATAAAGTGAAATTAAGTAGGGTGCTTGTCTTTGAAAAGAATGTATTTTAAAAGCAAACAGAAAAAAATCCTTTTTAAGTGCAATATAAAATTCAAAATATTCAAAGAAAAAAATGCATTGAATTGAGTGTTTAGAAACATTTTAAACAATAAATGTCTCTTCTCTCTTTCTAATATACTGATTAATATTTACAGTTTTCATGAAATTGTCTGAATAATGACATTTCTTCATATCAAGTAATCTGCCCAGTAGTACTTTAAGAAGAAAACACCACATTCCAGTCCATTATGACAGTTTTAAATATTAATTATTTTTTCCTTTTTTGGTCAGGAGGTTGAAGAAGTTGAAAAAACAACTAAAGCACAGAAAATTTATTAGGAAACTACAACAAGAAATTTAATTAATTTTACTATTTACTAGATAGTATTACCTGTCAAGAAGATGTAAAGAAAAAAATCCTTGGCATCATGGTCTCTACCAGTATAAACAAATCTCTAATAATCCTGTAATGAAATTGTGCAAGAATACAAATTGAAGCCATGTTGTAAAACTATCTTGAACACAGTGCTAGAATGATTTGATGTTAGAATTGTGTATTCATCTAGCTGTTGATTTTCAGGAAACAATGGTAATTAGAACTAAAATATATCTTAAGAAATTATCTGACCTTTTGTCTCCCTCCAAGGACTGCACGTCAAGGATTTCTGACAGATGGTTTATATTTGATCCTGTTGTACATGGATATGTTATCATAGAATACCAAAGGACTATCAGCATTTCTCTCTTTCTCTCTCCCCACCCCTGCACTTTTATCAAAACAGATATTGTGGGGTATTAGGCAGTAGAAGCCATGTGGGACAAATACAGCAGGAGCAGAGAGGTGAAGGTACAGGGCTAAAGCATGTTTTATGTGTGATTCTGATCATGGAAGAGATTCTCAGCAGATGGGAGTGGTGAGAGAGGATCTATATTCCAACACTTACTGTGATTTGTACCTTAATTTCAGGCTGTAGGATGAAAATGAGGGTCTTTAATCGCATTTAGCAACTGAAAATTTAAGTATAAATCCACCGGCATAAAAGTTCCTTTTGAAATCTGAGCACACAGCTTTTTATTCTCTCATATGAAAGTTTTATTTCAAGTACCTTGATTCAAATGCAATATTTTCAAAAGGAGAACATGAAAAATATTAACTGCATCTCCCCCAAAACACTCGACAACAAAGTTAATTCGACAACAAAGCCATCCATTTTGGGTGATCATTTGGGTGATCTATCTCATCAAAACCCACAGTACAAGATTATTCCAGTGTTTAATTAGAACAGTAGTAAAGAAGTCAAGCTAACAAAACATTTAACTCATCCCATTTAATTAGTTCCTTGGAATTAAACAAAAAGCCTCACTCTCATTCTGGCAGTTTAAGATGCAGAAAGGCATCAACTTTCCAAAGAAAAGCACCCAAATATTTATATTTAATTTAGCAGCCAAGAAATCTTCATTTGTGAAGATTTACAAATCTTCATTTGTGTTGTTTCATCCCCTTTCTCCTGTTTGTGAGGCTCTTGTGGGTGCTAGGATCAGGTTTGTAAAATGTCATTCTGCACATTCCTACATTTCGCATGTCCGACGTTGGGAAAGGTTTGTGGGCAGAACGCTCCTGTCTGTCACCCACCTCTTCCCCATCTGTCCCTTGAGGGCTGAGGTGCATCATTGGAGAATAGAATCCATGGTGTAGGCAGAAGTGTTGGGCTCAGCAGATCCAGATCAGCCCCTGCTTTGCCATTTGGCCACCCTCTGCCAAATCCTTCTGCTGCCATTGTCTCAGGTCAACAGCCTTTGTAAAACACGGATAACGTCCAGGTTTTGCTCCAGATCGAGTAGGAGCTATGTTATAGAACAGGTCTCACACCACCTGTGCTGAAGCTCATCAAAAGGGGGGATATTTTCAAATAAAACCTGAAGGCAACCCAACAGAGCACTGAGACAGGAGCCAGCAGGGATGTTCTGGTATGAATAATAATGATATCACACCAGAGCTCCACATGCCATGCCAATTTCTTGGCAAGGTGTGCAGGGAGTTTGGAAGGATCTGGGTGTGACTGAGGCTGTTAAACCTCTCTCTGTGTATGAAATCTGTGGGGTTTCAGATTTATCTGTGTGTTCATCTTTGGGGTTATGAAATCCCTGGATTACATGGACTGTGTCCATACTTGCTCATAAAACAGTGCTTGGGCTCAAGCACTGATCTGTGATGATTGAACTCAGCAGTTTCCAGCACAGTCCATAATCTGGGTTACAGGAGGCACCAGTGAGCACTTTCTGGGATAACAGGGAAGCATCAGCAGACAGTGATACCCCAAAAACCCCAACATGGTTACTACTACCATGTATTTCAAGACCTAAATCACTCTGAATGTAAATTGAGTTTATGCCACAGCATTCAGGGGTACAGGAGGGACCTTGGACTGATTAAATTTCCTGTGTTCATTTTTTAAATGAGTTTATACTGAATTATCTGTATTGGATGATAAAAAGGCAGTAAATTCTCACGTTTTTGTACTCTCCCTGGACTTTCTTCTACATTTTTTGCTAGGGATATTTGTGATGTATTTCAAAACCAATCCTGAATCTTAAACCTGTCCCTGGAACTAACAGACCATAAATTGTTGGTTAACCTTGAGGCTCCCAGATGGCAGACTCAATATGAGGAAAAATCCTCACCACTGTATGTTTTCTTTCTAATATGATGTGTACTGCCAAGCTCTTTGATAGTATGATGGATCAAGCTCCCTGCATCACTGAAGCTCCACAAATTTACACACCCACACTAAATTTTCTCCACCATAAATTATTCTACTTTTAATACAGGAATGAGGTTCTCACTAGTGCTGCATTAAGTGAAACTGAATTGGAGCAGCTAAAAAGTAGGTTGTGAATAATAGAACAATTCTTTTAACAGTTGTTGGATGAAAAAAAAAGAACAGTGTGAACAGTATCTGACCTGGTGACTTGCAATGGAATGGGAAGAGTAATTTCTTTGGGAAAATGAAAAAAAGAAAAAAAAAGAAACCTTACAAAAAAGGGCAGTTTTAGAAGAAAAAGTTAAAAAATTGGGAACTAAGACAGTCAGTGGTTCTGCCTCAGCTGAAGAATGGTCTCTAATGACTCCAGTGACACATAATCAATTTATGAGCTTTGTTGTATTACATTCACAGACAATGCAGATGTCATCGTTTCCATGTCCCCTGAGAATGGGAAGTATTTTATTATATTCACTCAAGAGTGCAAATGCCAGCAAAATTTAGCCATCCTAATTCACATGAAATTAATTTCTGCATAGTTCTGCTCAGATATTTTGCCTATCCAATAGTTGTCTCTCATAAAAACTTTATTTTTGCAATCTTTGAGAAGTCTATTGATATAGTGATGTGATCAGAACTGCAAAATCAGATTTTGAAGCCTTTTAAATTCTGCTTCCACTGAAAACTTTCACTGTCCTATGCCAGCTCTCAACCTAAATTTCTTAATACTCTGAGAAATCACATGTTAAAGGGATTCGTAGATTTGTAAACAGGGATTTGCTTTTTCACAGCTCAAACCTACCTACATAACTGAAATTCAGCTGTTTTAATAATAATACCTCTGCTGATTTCAATTAAATTTCACCAAAATACAATGGAATGGGGGAGTGCACATTCTACTTTGCCATAGAGAAGCCTGGGCATAAATAAGTAATTAGAGAACTATTCAGAATTTGCTGTTGTATTTTCATATTTAGTGAAAACCTGTAATGTTAAAGAATTCCAGGAAGCTGTAGGGTTCAATTTTTTCATCAGCCAAGATGCCCAAATACCATTTCCACAGATAATGTAGTGTAAGTGCCTAAATTCCTGATCAACACTCCCTTGTCACTCATTTCTATTCCTGATCAGTCACATGCTGTTTACTGCCTCTTCCCTTAACAGAATTTATAGTAAGATATTAGGATTTATATGGTATTAAAGGATAAATAAACATTTCTCTGGAACAGCTGGTGGTAAATAATGTACCCTGTTTATTCCTGAGACAGCAGAAGTTGTCTTCAAGTCTTTCAGATATTCTATAAGCACTAAGGTTGAACTACACTGACAGAGGAATAGGAAACTTTCAGTCATGAAGAATGCAGCATTTTTTGCCATTATTATTTTGGCAACCATTTCTATAATACATAAAATACATATATAAAATATTTATGCATATCTAATTTTACTTATAAAATGTATAATACTTTATATGGTATGATTTGTATAATAATATCACTTAATAATAATAATAAACACTATAAAGCAGATGGGGAAAAACCTGACACATGTCTCAAAAGCAGCCAGATTTGGATGGCTGGGATTTGAATATTTGTGCATCTGTTATTTGGGAAGCAGGGGTTTTGATTACCCTCAAATTATGTAGAATTCTGATGAATGCAAAAAATCTAATTATGAATGATTAATATTCAAGCAGCAAGTAATTCATGCTTCCCAGATAAAAAACTACTGACTTTTCTGTGGGAGAGGGTTAGGACATTGAGGAAGGAATTCTGAGTTTTATAACATCTTAAATATTACCATCATTTGCAAGTTATCACATACCTGCAGAAAGTAATAAACAGTACTGGAAAAGATGTTTGCATCCAAGCATTTGAAGAATATTGCTCTTCCATTCAAGCCAAAAGTTCAATTTACAAACTCCTTAGAAACACAGTTTTGTTTCCTGTTCCCATTTAGGAAACTGAGTTACAAGTTCCCAATCTTAATGCAGGAGTGCAAGAAAAACAATCTCTTACTTTTTGAGCAGATGGAAACCCAAGACTAACCTCGATTTCTATTAAATGTATCAAATTCTCACACTTGCAAGAAATTTACAGTATCACAAACTGTGTCTGGTTAAAACCACAGTTTAATTGAATAATGGAAATTGAATTTGGCTGGTGTGTTTTGTGCAATGGCAATATGGCAGAGGTCTGGCTCACAGGGCCAATTTTAACTGTACAAAATGTTCAGGGCTTGGGGCAGCATCAGAACCCAGTGGAATACGGCCTTGATCTCACCATCAATATTTTTGCAGAAAGATTCATCTTGAAGAAATATTCTTCTCCCAAGCACTGATCCTGGATCTGTGGCATTAACGAGATACACACAAATCAAAATTCCAGAGAAGGGAAAGGCTATTGCACAGATCAGCCATGGCTGCTGAGTTGGAAGTGAGCGTTCTGAGGCCTTAAACCAGAAGGAGTTTGAGTTTGTGTGAGCCCCAGAACAAAGCCCCTCTTGGAAGACTCTCCCCGAGCTCGGGCCTCTGGCCGGCGCCACGCGCGTGATCCACAGGTGAGCGCGGGGCTCTCTTCTCTTCAGAGGAGTCTCGCTGAACTCTGACTTGGCCAAGTCAAGAGGTGCAAGTCAGCCTCCTCATTTTGAAAAATTGGCCCCATGGGGTTTTTTTATTCGTATTTTAAGATCTACACAAGTGTTTGAAGAAAGAAGAGGTGAGAAGGGCAGAAAACCTTCTTTTTTGCTAAAGGGTTCTTGTACTTACATCCAAGACTACAGCAATAGAAAAGATGAGAGGTAGGATGCCCCTGACTGATAAAGCTCTTCCTTTCCTTTAGATGTCTTCCAAGTCATGTAAAAACGAGGCCCACCAATTCCTAATTCTTTGGGACACCTTTTGAACTTGTGGTTTTCAGATCATGAACTCTTAAACAAGTGTTGCAACTAGGCTGAAAATGATATTTTGGTGATGTCTCTCTATCCTCCCTTTACCATGACTTTTAATGTGAATATATTTAAATATATTTATATTATCTTCCTCTCCTTGAAGCTGTCTTTTCAAGTCTTTTTTTTTTTTAATTGACATGGAATATTTAAATTTTTTGTTTTCTTTAGTTAGTCCTGTTTTATGGAGCGGCTTATAAATGCTATAAGATCTATAGCCAATACTTAGGAGCTTGCTTGCAATTTTCTCACAGGATCCTCCAATCAGTGCTAGAACAAGAAGCCAGTCCCAGTGACTCTGGGTGCCTCTGATATCTCTAATCACTCCTTTTACTGAGAGCAAGCAGGAACACCCCATTTCTGTGGTGGAGAAACTCCATCACACCTCCTATGATCTTGAGACATACCCTCAGCTGCCCTCCTAAACCTGTCCACTGTGAGATGCCTTTCAGAAAAGCATTCATTTCTCCATCTTTCAGTGGGATAGCAAATATGCACATAAATCAGCTGGGAATCAGTTTCCAATCACACTTTTTGTCCTGCCTCTTTGCTCATTTTTAGTAGAATGGACCTGTCTCCTGAAGGAATCTCACAGGGCATGGTACAGGATATACTACCAAAAGATTTTTACTGAAATCCATAGCAATGGATATAGGTGCCTATAGGGAAAAAGGAACTATTACATCAGACTTTTTGAATGTGCCCTTTACCCTCATACATTTTTCGAGGGATTTATGTGTCTAGGATTTTAAATAGTAGCGAACAGACTTTTTTGTTTGTAATCAGTTGTGCTTATTTTAAAAGACAGAAACTCTGAATCCTATTTTTCTTATGTAGAGGACATGATTCATTCCTCTAGAGACAAAATATATGTGTCTATTTAATGGCAGAAGAAGGGAGAGAAGGTTTAGGAAAAGAGAATAAACTTACATGATCCATGGATGTAGAGAATGAAATGAAATTCTAGTGAAACTTCACAAGTGAAAATGTCAAGTTTCCCTTGACTTTCCAAAATGGTAAATTTTAATCTTAGAATCAAGTTTCTCAAGTTCCAAATCTCCTACACAAGCTGGTTTTCCTTAATGGATTGTTCTCTCTGGATACATCATGTCTGGGGCAGCGTGCTGTGAAAATACCAATTACAGGCTGCTGTTGGACTTGTCTTTTGTAAATATGAAATTTGTAATGGAAAACGCTTACTTTTAGATAGTTATTTGTATGAGCCATCAGATTTCTTCTACATAAGCAAACTGCCCAGCCTGATATTGAAGGACTTCTTGAAAAGAAGGCTCCTAGGACTGAATTTCATATGTCAACCTCAATTTAGGCAAGAGGCTTTATCCAGGCCACAGCCAAGGGAACAACTTGTCTATTCTACACTTTTATTTATCTTCATTATGCATCTAACTGCTGCTGCTGCTGTTGAATTTTATTTCATAAAACAGGGCATGTCTTGTTTGACATGGCCTTACAGGACATGACACGCCCTGCTTTTACCTTTATGCACATGTGGAACAATCAATACTCATTCCAGCCAAACTCTCCAGGCAAAAATTGCAGGTTGCAGTCATAATGGTGGGGAATGAGATTGCTTCCCATATCTGCAAATTAGTACATTTTGCAGTAGATACAAGGTTTTACATAATAGTTCAAAGCCTCTGGATATTAAGAAACCTACAGAGGTAAAACCCTGAACCACAGTGAGGACATCTTGTGCACTCTGGTTTAATGGAATCAGGATTTCACCTGGTCTGAATAAAGATGGTTTTAATTTAGCTTCAAAACGAGGCAGAGTTCTCGTCACCCTGAGATAACAAAGTGCCAATGAAATTTAAGTTCTTATTCCATTTTCCTTGTTAGAAAAGCTCAATTTTATGTATGCTCCACTAATTAAATACTTGCTAAAGTACTTAACAGATTTATTCATGCCATTCTTACAACTGAGCATTGTTTTGGTTTCTTTTAAGATGTGTTGAAACTGTCTTCAAATCAGCATACTTAATATTTATAATTATCCTCATGGTGAAAAGTTGGTGCAAAGAAATCAACAAGCAGAAGAAGAAACCCAAACTTCTCAAACATTCATTTAAAAAGGTTTTTTTTTTTCTTTCCTACAGGACTTTGGTCAAGTGTCTTCTTGTTTTGGTTTATATTTTGAATGAAAAATATAATTTTGAATAAGAAAATGTGGCTACAGTGTTTTCTAAATGAAATGTTGCATTTGAAGTAGTGGTTCATTATGCAGCAAACAACTCCTAAGGCTGGGAAGAAATGTGGTGTATTTGAATTTGCATTTTTGCTTAAAGCCTGAATAAGATATATTTTCTCTGCCTTTCTAAAAGAGGTGGAATGAAGGTAATGATTTGCACTCGGATAAAAAGTATGTACAATACCTAAAGAACTACTTTAATATTAAATTTTCAGTGCAATTAATGACTTAGGCTTGAATGCAGAGCTAAGCCTTTGGTCCCTAAAAGCTGTGAATTGGAGCATCAAACTCCTGAGTGCCTGGCCCTCACAGCAAAGCCCAGGATGCTCTCACAAGCATTCAGGTTTTTCACACAGTGCTTTAAAAGTCTTGAGCCAGGAGTTATGGACTTGCAACCTGGCCAACATATCCTCATGGGGAGCTGAGCAATGGAGAATACAAAGGGCAGGGTAGGTGTGTGCCTTTCCTTTTCCTTGCAAAAGTAGATAATTTTCATTTTCTGTCTTTCACAAACGTCCCCTCACACTCCTGGTTTAACAACAGCTGCACACTGCAGCCTGCCTTGCACTGGTACTGCCTTTTTTGGTGGGCAGCTCACAGCTCAAGAACTGCAGGTATCTTGAAAGTTCTCACTGGTTCTGCACATACCAGGACATGAAGGGTTAGTAAGGTTTTCTGCCAGAGCTTCCCAGTCACTTCTGGATTAGGTGCTTATTAATTACTGCAGATCCCATGTCATTTTTGGTCCTGACTTTTTGTGATCCAGCTCTTTCAGCTGCAGTTAAATTTATATTTTAGTAGCAGTTAATGAAGAGTTTCTGAATCAAACATAGGCCAAAGAGAGTTGTAGGACGTCAACAGCTTTTTAATTAAGAGGAAAAAACTTATACTAGCTGTGGGCTATGGGTGTAATATATTCATGTTGGTTTTTAGCTGTGCCCATATTAGAACAGAACTGAGTCATGTTGGACCAGACTGGAGATTCACAGTTGGGTTGTTTTGGGAGGGAGAAAGTGTACATTACTAGCAGCAGGAAGTCTGTAGGAGGCTGTTAACTATAGACAAAAATCTCTGTGAATGATGATTACTTATCACCTTGCAAGCAGAAGGGGTACCTTAGCCAGCAGTGGCTAGGAAGTGAGGCTTTGATCATGGTTCTTATCTGGAATTTTGAAGACTTCAGGTTAGTTCCTGTTCTTGTCCCTGACTCCAAGATGGAAATTAAACCACTGCTTTTTCTACACTCCATTTCCTCTTGTATATAATAAAATTTTGTCCATTGTTTGCTTGTTCTGTTTTCTTTCTGTTTCTCACAAACTATTTTTCTAGCAAACTATGGTTTCCTGTTACAATTACTTAATTGCCTCTGCTACAATTTGATAAATAATCCTTGGACACTGGTTTTACTTTCAAACACTGTCCTCACAAAAACAGTGCTACTGTGTACCAGAAAGAAATCCATGCTGGGCAGAAATTGCAGTGCTGTGTCATTAGACTTCTTTTTGAAAGGAATTTTTTTTTCATGCTTTACAACATGATAATTGGTTCAGCTGTGTAGAACCACTTCTGGGTCCTACAAGGTCCACAGAGCCAGATGTAACACCAAACACTATTCTCTGTAATGGGCACAGTTCAGATCCGTATTGCAGGCAGCTTTACAGGTGTTTTTTTATGTTCATCATGACTGAGATACAATAGATTAATAATCAAAATTGCTGGGAAAAAAAGGATCATTATGCAAATTTTAACATTGTATTCCTGGAGGGAAAAACCTTTCCTAACTAAGCACTTTAATAGAAGATAAACAAGGCATTTTCAAAAAAGGTCCAGCTAACAGCCTCATCAAAGAGTTCTATGATACCTTCATTATTGCTAGTCAGTCCCTACAGAAAGATTATCTCTTCTGTTTTACATAGAACTGAGTCTTTATAGTTGAAACCTTCCTTTCTATATGACTGTTAATAATGAGGGGCCATTAGCATATATTTTGATGAAATCAATAGATTATTTCTTGACTAAACAGCTTCACGGACTCTGCCTCCACTGCTGGATTTTTATTTTGATGGCTGTGGATAAAACCAGAACTCCTCATTGGAAGGAATGAATCCAAAGGCAGCATTAATGTGTTATCACATAGGGTCGGGCTCAGCAATGACAGCTAATGGAACTCTCTGAGAACAGGAGATCATTTTGTATTAACTTTCACACTGTGGACAAAATCCATCTCTCAAAAGGTTCAGCAGACATCCAGTGTTTCTACCCAGACTCACTCTTTTTATTTTTTCACTGTGTGTGCTGCCTAGATGTGTTTGACTTAAATGGAAATTTTACAACCAAGAGGACAGAGTAAGATGATTTAACTGCATTTCTGAAATGGCAGGCTCTATTCTACAGCAGCTCTATCACCCTTGCACAGATTCTTTTTAAAAATGAACCATATTTCAAATTCAAGTTCAGTGCTGCATCACAGTTTACTCTCCTCTTATTATTCCTCTATAAAATGAGTTATTCTTCACTATTTTTAGCATATTTAATCCTTAGTTGGTGTGTCACTGTAGTTAACCCAAATCTATAGATGCTATTTCATGTCAAGACCTCACAATAATACCTTCTCCTTCTTACAATTAAAGTCTGCAGTACTTACCTAAATGCTAACTTTAAAAGGAAAAATCACCTGTGGTCTATGGTTCCACTTCAGAATTTCCTTTGGGGTGTTTTATTTAAATCTGCAGGAGAACAGCTCAGCATGCACAGGGTCAGGGCTACGTTGACCTCCCGATTGAGGGCAAGAATGGTAGAGAAAATTCTCTGTAGGTCTGGCAAAAAGGGAGTTCTTCAGCAGTAAGATCAGTCTTTTGTCCTCACTCCTTTAGGTCTTTGGCTAGAAAGATTATGCTCTCTCTCCAGCTGGCTAAAAAAAAATAAAAATGTGTGAGAGTGAGAATTTGATGTAGAGTGACAAAAATGGCCTTAGGAAGTAATTTTTGTACTGGTGGGCCGAGAGAGACTGAACTTGGGCAGGATGAGCACAAGCCAGCTCTGAGTTAGGAGTTATTCCCTCCAACGTGCTCCTGCTCCAGAGAAGGCTCTGGCCGTGTTTGCCTCCTGCTCTCCCTGCTCCAAGGCAGGGTGGGGACTTCCAGGGAACCTGCTCAGCAAGGTAGCTCTCAGTTTGGAGCTGGACTGCAGCCTGACAGGCCAGGTCCCTGCCATCCCTGAACTCCGAGATTCCAGGCATTCCTCTGTGGCTTTTCAGGGATCTGCTACAATCAGGCACTGACACAAATGTCTCAGTGCGGAATCGAGTCCTGCATCTTTCCCAAAATCCTGAAAATATGGTTGATTCATTTAAAATATTTGCACTAAATGCAGAGTATGAGTCTTAGAAAATCAGGTGCACTTGGCGTATTTCATAACCTCATCAACCCAGGTTTTGGTCTCTTAACCGCCTCTTGATTTAAGGCTTCATTTTGCCATCGTTTTCCTGACCACCTCACTAGTTTTGGGCCCATTTATAAAAAGCAACAGAAAATCTAGAAGCTTTGATATTAGAAATGAATTTAAAATGAGTTTATTTGTCCCTCTTTTCCCACAGTACTTTCAGTTTTCCATTTCACTAGTTTTTAAAATAATATATAAATGTATAAATAATTACATCGAGTTATGAAAGACATTAGGACGAATCCTTGTTATTATTCCTCTATAACACAAAAAAGCCTTTTTTCTATTTTCATAATATACAAAATTTGTGTCGTTTTCATAATATACATTTTTTTGTAGCCAAGAAGAACTACAATTGTGAGCAACTTAGACCATACATTTTACACCACTGAGTATAGGCACATACAGCCTGAGGTGTTGGTTTCATTAATATCTCATTTTTCCACGTGTGAATTTGTCTTGACAGTGCAAATTAATGTTCAAGCTGTGGTAAGTTCTGATGTATGGCAGGAAAAAATATAAGCAATCAATACAGCTTATAAATATTGAAGTGCTACCATGTAGAACAACAGGAAGCACAGGAACAAAAAGACCAAGAAGAGAGAGAAACGTATCAATACACAGTACAAATCCTGATAATTATCTGCAACATGGTCACTTCGATTTTTCTATAAGGCTTTATTCCTAGAAAGGTCCCAAATTCTCCCCTCCCACCATTATCTATGGACTTTGCTCATTTACTGACATCACTTCCCTTCTCAGCGACCCTGAACTCCTGTCATCCCTCACAGGCCCTTCTGCAGCTTCTGTCAGCATCTTGCATTATCCTGAGATAATTCTGAATGTCACATCCAGAGATTTCCTTGTCACATCCAGTAGTTTTCCACGTCCATGTGCCATCCATGACAATATGAATAAATTAAGGTATGCAAACCAAGGTTATTCCTGATGAGACAGGAGGTGCAGAGCAGCCTGGGAATGGGTCCAGTGGCTGGCACTGGCACTTTTCTCCAGACACACACACAATACATTCTGTGCCTCACAGGCCTTGGGGCCATGCAAGCTTCCACTCACTCATCTTGCACTTCCATGGAAAAGCATCTCTCAAACCCAAAGTCCAGCCCAGCCATTTCCAAGCTGCTCAGAAAAAAGCATTTCCTGATATGTGAATATGGAAACCTCTGCTCTGGGGTACAAGAAAAAGCAAAGCCTCATAATTGAAAGAGAAAATGTCTGATGAGAAGGTCAGTGAATAAACATAAAAAAAAGATGTATGTACTTTTCAGCATTTCTCCTACAGTACATGCAGTACGAAGTATCTGCTTCCTACCAGTTGCTGCTAATCTAGGATTTAGCCACAAGTTTCTATTGAAAAATTCCTCTTTTAAGTGATCTGCCATCAGACTAACTTCATTCTTTGTGACATTATCACAATTTCATTTTTTTTTTGAGGAATGGATGTGAACTAGAGGCTCCCATGTATAATCCTTGTAAGCTGCAAAATTGACAACAAATCCCTCCTTCCTGTGTGTTTAAAACATGAAAAATTAAATGGCTTCAGGCTTTTTTTTTTAAAGCAGGAGGAAAATTCAATGACTGATTGTTGGCCGTGCAAGATGACTTCTGCATCACTGCTAAGAGTTTCCAGTCACACAACTGAAAAACCCCCAGCAAAGCTCTGACCTGCAGCTTTACAGAGCAGATGGTCTGTTGCCAGGAGATGCTGAGGCTTCCTTCTTTGAGATGCAGGTCTGCTGTCACTCCAAAGCAAAGGGATGAGTTGGTGCAGAGCATTTTTCCCTGACACAGCTTCCGAAAAGGTCTCCCAGAGCTCCCTGTCACTCTGTCTCACAGAGTTCAGCCTCGTGCTGGAGCGGGTGAACAAATGCAGCAGATGAGAATATTGCAGCCATAAACTAGAAACCACTATTTTGTTCTTTACACACTGTCATTTCTTCCAGGAATAATTTGTTTATATTTACATTCATGTGATATTGAAAAATATCAAACAGTGTATTTCCTAAAGTTATTCTATTCTTTTTCCTTAGAAATAAGCAGTAATTGCACCACCAGCCAGCTTCCAAGGGATTGATGACAATAATGTAAGCAGCTGTATTTTTACATTTTGTTTAATAAAATTGCTTTTATGTAAAGGTCTGCTGTTAAACATTTGATAGCTTCACAAAAAAATCTCTGGAATGGAAAGGCAATTATAATTTGAAGAATTATTGCTATAAACTTTAATGTTTTTCAATTTCAATCTATTGTAAGGCAAGAATTTCTCTAGAGCAGTCGCATTCAACATTCCATCGTAAAAGAGAGTAATGGAATTAAAAATACTGTGCAATGTGTGGAATTTTATGACAAAAAGGCAAAACCCCCTCAAAGTTTTCTCTCTGTAGTCATCTCTACCTTTAGTCATATTAGCTGCCATGAAAACTATCTCAAAAAGTGCCAGTAAACCCAAACAGCTATGTACCTGGGGGCATAACTTGTTGATAGAAGCTGAATATCTAAACATTCTTTATGCCTTGGCCTTGCAGCTAATTCATTTTGCCACTGATGTCTCCAGATTTATGTGTTTTAGCTAAACTCTGTTGCTAGAGAAGTACCACAGGAGGTGATTTACCCTCTTCCTCTCTTTTGGCATTAGACACTCAGGTAAAAGCAGTCATGTTTCATTCCTGGGTGACTGAGGTCAGGGGAAGTCCTACTCTAGATAATTAATTTCATAGAAGACCACACCTTCAATGATCTTGACATCATTGGTACTGCTCAGGTCTTACACAGCACTAAGAAAAGGCAGTGGATCAATTAAATCAGTGTGAAAGTAGGTTTTGATTGAAATTGGGAAGAAATTCTGTGAGGGTGGGAGGCTCTGGCACAGGGTGCCCACAGCAGCCTGGATCCCTGGAAGTGCCCAAGGCCAGGCTGGATGAGGCTTGGAGCAGCCTGGGAAGGTGGAAGGTGGCTTGTGGCAGAGGGGCTGGAGCTGTGTGATCTCTCCCCAGCCCAAACCACTCCATGATTCTATGATGTTGTGAAAGAGCGAGGGAACCCCACGCAGTGTGGGAAAGCAGCCAGGGCCTGGCTGCTCTGCTCTGCTTAAAAGCTACAAACCTCTCACCCTGGAGGCACTGAGGGACAGAGGGCAGCTTGACATGCATGGAACTCCACAGACTGTGCCAAGTGCTGAGGCACTGCTGCAAACCCAGCAATGCCCCAGGCATGCAGAGTGGCTCCGTGCTCACCTCCTGCACTGAGCCCAGCCAGCCAGATTTAAAGCTTTGCTGGTAGGGGCTGACTTCAACCTCACCTGTTTCTGACCTGCTGACAAAAAGAGAAGCTGGGCTAGAAATCACCATCTCAGACAGGCAAAGGGAGGATTGTTTGCAAAAATCTATTACTGTTATTTAAAAGCCAAAAGTAAGTGATCAAAAGATCTCATGTTCCACATCCTTCCTGTGATGGATCACGGTGCAAAACCTTCCAGTTATAAAGCTTCACTTAAACAATGGGCTAGAAAGAGGGAGGAAGTGACAAAGCTGAAGACCTCTCCTGACTCCAGTGATGATCCCACTTCTGATCTGCTGTAATTCATCAGGGCAGTTGAGCACATTCTTATGTTCAAGCTTGCAGGCTGGCATAGTGATTTCAATGCATTTTATTAAATACACCAAGTTAAGTGCTTTGCTGGCTCCCAGCTTGACACAAATGCTTCTTGAAATGACTGTCAGGGTATTTCTGTAAAAGAAATCAGTGGGCAAAGTTGTATAAACTGGACTCTCCAGGATGTCAAAATAAGATTTAGTGTGACCATGAACATGCTTCTCTTGGGAATTAATCTTCAAGTTAAAAAAGTTTCTTCATTATAAAAGATTTTTTTTTTAATTATATCACTGTCTGTTGAAATATAGGCAAATAAACCAAAAAATAAAATAAATAAATTATTTAGGAGGTTTGTTGTTGTTGTTTTTTACATTTGGACCATTACAATAACTCTTCAAATACAAGTCAAATAGAAGAAAAATTTTTCTCTTCAGCTGTGCTGAGTTTGAGAAACTATCCATTTTAGTTACGTACAGATGAGCAAATATTTTCAAAAGTTAATTTATCTGAAGAGGGTAAGTTATCCCAACTACTTTTTAAGAAGTAGGGAGAAAATTTATATTAAAAATTTATAATAAATATTAAAACTGCTGTGGTGCTCTATGTTGGTGCTATAAAAACTATTTTAAAAATTAAACCCGATTTAAAATATAAAATAAATGAAAGGGCTAAGACAATACAGAACTTGAAATTAAATATTTGATTTTGGGACGAAAAGCAATTTTGAATTTCTTTTAATTAACCTAGGGATATTTGTTGTAAGCAAACCCATTCCACTTTTCTCTGCCTCAAACACACACAAAAAACCTTTCCCTGTGTCCTGTATTTGATTTTTACCTCAGGAAAGCCTCTGAGCCATGTAACTGAACATAATGCAGGAGAACAGGTGCAAATGAGACAAAGAAATAAGAGAATTTGTTTAATGATGCTAAAAGAAGATCTATTTTGGAGGTTAATATAGGTAAAGTAGCCTCCAGAAAATCTCCAAAGAGTGATTATGCTCCCTAAGAGCCCAGGGGGGAATGAATCTGAGGGGATGCAGCAGAGCTTAGTGATTGCTCTGCCTCTGTTGAGGATGTGGGCTTTGGCTTAACCATCTTTTTTCCCATTTGAAACATCAGCATTTTCATGGGGATTGGCCACAATGCTCGTGAGGCTTAAAAGGAATGAGCAAACAAAAGCCTGGGAGTAGGTGATGAAATTGTACAGAGCATTTCAGGTCACTCAGGGGCTGTGCATCTTATTCCTCTTTTCCAGATTGTGTGCTGGTGCTCCAAACAGCTGCTGAAGCACTCAGCTGATGACTGGCAATGTCTTTTTCTCTCTAAATAAATAACCAAACTGACCTTTTTGGGGAAAGCAATGGAAGCCCTTATACTTTACTTTCAGACTTGCCTGTTTTTCCCAGATGTAAAATCTAAAACTTGGCACCACAAGTACCCAGTTTGGAACTCTCTTGAATTCAGTTGAGCTCAACGAACCTGAGGTAAGTTCATGGGTCTGTTTTCCACATGTGGCAGATTTGTAGGTCAAACCAGGTTACCCAGTTGGGAAGAGCTTCATGACTGACACCCCAATAATTTTATATTCATTATATAATTGATGAGTGTAGAAAGATTTACACGGAGGGATCTTGGCCAAGTCAGCTCAGGCAATGACATACAAGTGAAAAGCAAGGCAGTCTGATCCCTGATTTTCATGGAACCAACAACCCATCACTGCAGTTCACCTGGGACCTTATATGTCAGCAGTCTGGAAAACTAATGATTTCAGAAAGTATTGTCTGACTGCAGTCCAAGCAATAATTGGAAGAGCTTTGGATGATACTCACTCAAAAATGGAGTTTTGTTTCCAAATTGTTTGTCTCTAAGCAGACTAATAAATTGTGGATTTGAGCACACAGAGCCTTTTTTTTTTTTATCACCTAAAGAAATTGCAGCTCTAGCAAGGAAATAACCTCAGTATTTTTTTGACTGTGACTAGACTCAAATAATTCTCACAAACACCTCTGTTTCGAAGTACTGAACTTTTGGCTTTGTATGAGATCTATGATTCTGACCTAGGGACTATGGAAGGCCCAGGGTGGTGCAGAACCCAGCAGCCCAGATTTGCTGTCTTGCATAAAAAGCTGTGGTAACCTTCAAGAGGTTTTTTGCCATGTCCCTGGTGTGGTGCCCACCTGCAGGCTGTGAGCTGGGGGTCCTTGGCAGGTGAATCCCTTTGCATCTATTGTGCTAAACAGCCTCAGGTTTTAGTTTTATTTTTTATTCTCCCTCTCTGCAGCTGACCTGCACATTTTCATTTTAGGACTACGTTTCAAGATGCTGGACTGAGTTTAGATAATGATTTTCAGGCCCTGGCACAATTAGAATAGAGAACATAACAGAGAGCATCAGCTAAGAAAGAGAGCCTCCTCTGCACTGACCATTCAGCCTGCTGTCACAGTAGCTCTTAAATACTCTTTTTTAAAATTAAAAGCATTGCTGTTTGTATGCAACTCTTGGCAGCTTTAATCTGAAGTGCCAGACTCAGCCATAGCATTTTGTAGCATTTTGTGGAATTGCATGAAATTCAAATCGATAAAAACTGGCATGGTGTGACACATGTGGTGTTTAGTAAACAAAGCAGATGAGGTTGACCTGACTGAGAGCTGTGATCAGCACAAACACACTGAATATAAAATGTGGTGTTGATTTGGGGCACAGCTGAGCTGTATATGCATTTATCCAGCTACTTTGGGAAGATCTAATAGTTTTTAATAGTGATCCAGTCTCAGGTGTAAAGCTCAGTTCTGTTTGTAAAGTCTTCTCATTCATCCCCATGTCCAAAACCTGAAAATAAAAATGGGATACACTGAGATCTTCTCAGACTTTACTGCTTTGCTCAAAACTTATTGGACTCCCTGCCCTGCTATTGCCACTTAAAAATTCCCTAAACAGAAAAAACCCAGGGTAACAGAAATAATTTTTTAAAAGCTAATAAATTGGAGATGGGCTTTTAGCTGGTTTTGGGGGGAAAAGCATTGCAACAAAAATCCTGCTGTTAAGTAACTTTGTCAGACATGGATATTGCAGAGAAAACTCCATCAGGTTTGGGTTTTCTCTCTCTCATTCTCTCTGAAGTAAGCAAAAATATGGAAGATACAGGAGGCAGCAAATCTTTGGCACAAGAAATACAACATTTGGCTAATTAAATGCCTGTTTGTTTTCACTGGTATTAAATTCTAATTCTTGTCATTTAGGACAAAGCAGCAATGGAAAAGGAAAACAGGATACAGCTCCAGCTTATGGAGATTGGCAGCCTAACACATCTCATTCCTCAGAGTCCATGGAAGTGTTTATTTCCTATCCAGAGCTGGGACTAAGGCACTTAACAAAGTGTCTGACAGAGGAAAAGCATTAATTGATGTTGCATGGGAAGATAAATGTCATTCTATCAGCTTTATAGGTGGGAACCAGCGGCAGAGAAGCCACATGTTATGAAGGAGTTCCTATATTAGGCCAGTGGAAAACAGCTCCCTTCACTCCCAGCTATAAATCGCTCTGAATTACTCAATTTCTGCTAATTAATGCATTATTAACTAAAATACAACACCAACTGATTCTCCTGGGCATTTGCTATGAAATGCTGGTTTTGCCCAGATGCACTTGCTAAACCTGTGAGATTGTCACCTAATGTAAAGATAAAATTAAATGTTGCCATGAATTCCGAGCAATATATTCCAGACTGTCCTTAAACTAAGATAGCCCAGTTTGAACTTTTTTTTTGTTAGGTTTTCTTCTGGATTTTTTTTTCCTTTCAAAACACCAGATTAGCATTCTTTACATGTCCTCTAAAGCTCTTGCTTAGGTAAATTTTTAACCTGCATGCTGGTAATATAGGTCAGAAATGGCATTGGAATAGAACCTGTGCCTTCCAAAGTTCCAGTAAAGTGACCAGTAGGCAAACCCAAGTTCTTAGGCTGATCCAACACAATGCTCACAGGACTTTGAGGGAGATCTATGCAATGATCTTGAAGCATCTGTGATCTATCACCCCTAGAGGCTTCAAGCTCTGTAATTTGAGTGATTTTTTTTTTTTTTAATTTCATGTACAAACATAAATGCCTGAATCTTGTATAGACCAAATATCCCACAAATGGCTTTGGTATAAAAAGATTTGAAATCATTTACAAACTCAGAGGTTTTGATTTAATTAAGATGTACTTAACTATTCCAAGAGGAAACAATATATTTTTTTTCATTATTAGGATATCTGCACTATAAAAAATGGTGATATTTTATTCTTAGCAATGCAAATTATCTTTCAGCACACAGCTCTCCAGGCTCCAGTGTACACAGAAAATGAAATTTGAAAGATTATAGTGTTGCCATAATATGATATTTAAGAATGGATGGCAAAATCTGAAAATTTTTAATATCTTAGGAGGAAAACTTCTGTCAATGTCTACTTAAATTTACCAAAATTTACATAAATTCAGGTGAAGGATATCAGAGAATAAAAAATAGAGCAGGAGGGAAGGTGGATAGCAGGGGTTCTGATCTACCACTACTGCCAGTGAACAACATTGTGACCATGGATATTTCTCCTCATTTTCTTTTTTTATCCATTTTTGCCTGATTTGATAAATCCTTCCAGTTCACTGACAGCTGGCAACATTGAGTCTTGTTCATCCCTTTCTGCATCAGCCATGATCTTGTGGGGTTATCCAGAATGGCAGCAGGGGAGCATCCTGGGGAGGACCCAGGTTCAGCTGGGGAGATTTGGAAGGAGCAGAGGCCTCTTGACTGGATGTTATCTGGAAATCTGGATGTCTTCTGCAGGTTGTTTCTACTCAATTCCCTGAAACAGGAAAATGGATTTGTCACTGGTCAGGTCAGCAAAACGGAAAAGAGATTCATTAAAAGATAATGCAGCAGAATGGAGCGAACAGAAAACAAGGATAAAATTGATGTTGTAAGATATTATCTTATGAGACACAGGAGGTTTTTACAAAACACTCTCTGTTAAGATATTTTTCCACCACCTATTTTTGTCTCTGTGCTTTTGAAATCAAGCTCCATTAAGTTTTCATGAATCTTAGGACAAGTGCTGTGTTCTGCCAGGGACTGTTACCTGGTAAATGATGTGTAAAAAAAAAAAAAAAAAGTAGAGATCTGGACAGGGATAACTACTTACTAAAACATATCACAGTTTGTTAATTTATGAGGAGTTTTTGGTCCTTTATCCAGAGTTAGCTTATGCCACCTTTCCAACTCAAACCACTTTAAAAAAATACTTTGAAATCTTAAATGTAAGAGTCATGGAAGACTTACTCTTTTCCCAATCATGGATAAACTGCTTTCTTCCCAGTCCTACAGACTCTTATCTCACTGTGTCTTTGGATTCTTCATCTCAGGACCAGATGTCTCTCTGGAAGCTGCTAAACCAGAAAGCCAAGCAGGTAAAAAAAGAGAAAATGACAAAAAAACTAATTAGACACAGTGCTTTTCTAGATTTGATTTCTAACTGATGTATTATAGTAAAAGTCTGGATCTACATGAATAAAATATATAAATATATATAATATATAAATATATAATATATATAAATATAAAATATATAAATAGACAAGGGAAAATAAAATATAAAAATAGACAAGGGAAAACAGATTGAATGATTTAATTTTCCAGTTTCTCAGGTGACCATCCTTTTATTGTTTGAAAAATTACATTATTCTCTCCTCTCATGAG
>VWYI01030863.1:423308-463432 GCA_013399455.1 Anthoscopus minutus | reverse complement strand
GGCTTTCCTAAACTTATTTTTTAAAGAATTCTCAAGAATCCACATCTCTTATTGACCTCATTAAAAAAAACCACTTTCAACCAGTCAAGACATCATCAATGTTCTTAGGACAAATGATGGTTCAGGACTGGATTTTTTTGCTTTTCCAATAGGACCTATTTTCCAGGTGTCCAATATATTAACAATCCCTATCATTTTCATTTCACCATTTTTTAAAAATCCAGTATTTAGCCCAGACAATATATCAGAAAAATAAGTAGACTAAGCAAAGAATCTCAGCCTGGTACTACCTGTGCTATTATGCCTCCCAGTTTTTGAAACCAATTGAAAAGATGCACACTGAATAACAAAGAAGAGCCTAAGGCAAGTATTTGGGTAGGTTTTTTTGCTTGGTTGATTTTCTTGGTGGTGGTGTTTTTAAATGTAAATTACAGAGTTTTAAATATCCCTGGGCCAGGGCACACCATAACAATTGTAAGAAATTAAAAACATCAAAACCAGTATCTTTGTACATACTAGACCAATTGCTTTTTAGGACTGAGATCTGGCATCTGAAGAGTTTTATATCCAGCTTGCATAGCAACAGGTCAATAAAAGTCTAACGGCACTGAGGCTGTAAAAGAAAATGAAAACATGAATTCCTAAAGAGCTAAGGAGAGGAAAAAAAAGCCCTTGTGAGCAAATTTCACTGCTAAGCAGCAGCTATCACAAATCGATACTCTTAAAATAAAAGTAACCAAGCAGCACCACAGAAGCCCTAAACGAAAAGCAGACCTTGTACAAACTTGAGGGTTACTTTATTTAGTTCTTCAGAGATGCTTAAGTGCCTTTCTCCCATCACTGGTTGTAAACCTTAACTCCAGACTTTCAAGGCAGAAAGGGGCAGGGCAAAAGAGAGACCAACATCAAATAATAATTTCACAGCACTTGCACCAATTCTGTCCCTAAACTGAACTGCACTTTACTACACCAAAGAAACCAGCTGGAACAAAGCAGAGCAAAAGACAAAGCTCCAGCAGAGCCATGATGTAAATGTATACTCTTTTCTGAGCACACAGCCCCTAACAGCCCATCCAGTCCAGCAGCCAGAAGTACCAAACCCCAGAGATCACATGAAATTCAGTTACTGCTCTATGTGTAAGCACAGTAGCTGCAAGCTTCACAACCAAGCTTTCTAGTCAGAACTTAATTAAATGCAATTCAACTGCAGTCAACAAGTCACTGAGTTTTGGCATATAAATTACCACATTGAATCAAGGCTTTAAAGGCGCGTCCCTCCTATCAGAAGAACGGGACTGGAAACTACCTTGCAAAAATAAACAGATTTTGAAGTTGGCAAACTGCATCCCAGTGGGGTTTTTTGTTGGCTTTGCTTTTGGGTGGGCTTTTTTGGTTGGTTGGTTGGTTGGTTTTCTTTCCCTTGCTTAACTCATTTTAAAATTCCAGGTGCGGGAGCAAAACCAGGATGAAGGTCATATTTCTCCCTCAGTTCTAAAGCTGCAGGTCATTTATTTCCTGGTACTTCATGTCTCTTTTCATCATTTTCACAAAGATTAGAAATCAGGGCTATGCCCTCCAAGGACACCCAATCAGCCATCTGACCTGGAAGGTATCACAGACATAATAAAAAGCAGCCAACGTTGCCCAAACACATTTTCCATCTTCCAAAATGCAGTACAGTTGCCAAACCTTACATAACCTGCTTACACAAAAGGAGCCAGTTGTACAGATGATATAAATCAGTACAAACTTCTCCAATTTCAACAATGCTCTTGAACTTATACAAGCCCATGGCACAAAACAGGAGTTTACAGGAAATTGCTATGAAGTTTCGATTCCTGCACATTTAAAACTTAACTTCCCCCATCCTATCTTTAAAGCTACAAAAACTCCACTGTGAAATTAAATAGCTCCAGCTGTTTACAGAAGAATGTCTGTCTCACATAGTATTAAGCTGCAAATTACTTACTCAAATTATCTTATTTTTTTTCCTTTTCTTTCAAGAACTGAATTTTGAGACCTGGATGTTCTTGGCAAAATCACTACATCAAACCCAAAAATATCCACAGCAGGTAATCTTTACAACTAATCACATTGTATTCAAAAATGTGTACAAAGCAAACAAAACCCTTGAGAACCAGCCTTCTCCACTACAGTTTTCCTACAAAGTCTTTTATTCTGATTTATTGTTTTAAAACACACAATGATAAGATGCCCTTAATGATCTCCATGGCCCTTTGATCAGCTCACACCAGCATGCCCATGTCTCTCTCCTGCTGAGGAGCCCAGAAGTGGGCACAGCACTTCAAGGGTCATTTCAGCAGCACTGAGTAGAGAGGGAGGTTCTGGATCTGATGGCAGCACATCCTTGTGATGAAGCCCAGGAGTGCTGTTGGCTTTCTTGACAGCAAGGGCATATTGCTGTCTCATATTCAGTCCATTGACCACAGGACTCCTCCTTCTTTCATAAAATGTGATTTATTTTAGGAATGGGAAAAACAGTCCAAATCTCACTAGATTCAACCCATTTTAAGACACACTGCAGACACTCAAAATTCAGTGTATACTCGTATGAAAAAGTGCAGAATGAACTGCTGAACTCTCCCTCAGCTTGTGAGCTAGACCCAGTCATGACTTAACTACACCTGCCTGTAATTAAACCTAGATTTCCTCCTCTCTCCATAAGGAAACACTGAATTAAAACATATTGGGACAGTAAAAAAACTGTATCTACACATTGTGCTGACTTAATGGAAGACGGGGTGCAGCAAATGTACTGAACAGTAATCCAACTGTGTGAGTCAGGTGCTGGTGGCTCTCTCAACCACAGATCTCACAACTGCTCTTAAACATTAAGCTCAAACAAACACATTTTATGTTTCACTGTGTTGATGTGCTTTAACTCAGGATTTAGGGAAAGGTACACTCTGACTACAGACAGGAATTTGTCAAGGCATGCAACTTAAGCATGTTCTTTTGCACGCTTGTAATTTCAAACACAATAACAAACAAAACCCTGAGAACACCCTTAGCAGGTTACCTGGAAAAATTCTTACTTCAGCTTATACTAATGTTTAATTTTACATTAAAAAAAAACAAAACAAAACATGTTTTGAGTTAAACCAAAGCAACTCATTCATGAAAAACAGAATAGTGCCAGTCCAGCCAGACCAACACATTGTATATGCCATCTCCACATTGTACAGCTATAAAAGGCACCCAATTAAGTCATCTAATCAAAGAGTTTCCATCACCTCTTTGGTCCCAAAGCATTCCAGACTTCACCCAAGAAACCACTGCAACACACACAGGCACTGTGACAACTAAAGCCATCCTGTTGTTCCTTCTGTTCTCTCAAGAAATGGTGTAGAAATTTAGAAAATAAGAATACAATTCCCAAACTTAATAAGACGAAATGTATACAAGGCAAAGAAGCATCAGTCTCCAGGATTCGAGATAGGAGGGATCACAGAATCTGTAGCAAAAGAGTACAAATAGGGGAAGGAGTTCAGTGGAGTTTTTAAGGAAGTCTACATGTTTCCAACTCTTTCTCATGCTATTTTGGGGGTAGGGGAGAAGTAAATCACTTCTTTTCCATCATCTATGAACAGACAGGCCTGCTCTCAAATGAAGCAAAAACTCTTTGAACAATATATGCCCTTTAGTCCTATATATGAGCAGGAAAAGGGAGAAATAAGCAGAGGAGACTAATGAACTATTTAAAGACAGGTTGTCACTATCAAGGACAATCATCTGAAAATTAAAGTAAATAACAATTCCCACAAAAACTTTAAGTTTCTTATGCATAAGACTATTTGCAGCTATTTGGAGACATATCAAAAGCTTTCCAAGTCACAGAAATTACAGCCATACCAAGATACTGGATATGACTGTGAAGTAATTTTACAGTTGAGTACTTTTCTTTCATTTTAAGATAATAATTGTGCTACTCATATATGACAGAGTTTCAAATAACTAACCAAAAGCTTCCAAACAATTTTATACCTGCAATTAATTACTAACTAGAAGCACACAGGATATAAACTAATCTCTAGCTTTCAGGCAGCAATAAGCATGTTTCACTCAAAATCTGGGCATCTTCTGCATTTTAACCATGCAGCCACGAGTCGGGGTTTGCAAAAAGCACAGTCTTTACTCAGAGGATGTTTCTTGCTTTTCTTCTCCACCACTTGCAACAGTCACAAGTTTTTCTTCAGTATTCTCTCTCCTCTCAACTCTTACAAAGGAGATTAAGACCAGAAGATACACTGCTTAAAAGATGTCTTTGTTCATGCTTATTTGTATCAAAAGCCTCAGTCTACTGCAGCTCATACAGAGCCCAATAATTTCAACACAGCAGGCCAACATGCTTAACCTTTAGTACCTGCCATGCTGCTGTGTGGAACCAAGGTCCTGGTGAATCATCAGTAAACACCACTGCAGTCTGAAGTGCTGATATAAACACAGTTGTGAGTTAGAACAGCACCAGGTCTGGTTTATAGTTTTGCTGTGACGCTGAGGAAACACTGGATTAACAATTAGGCATGTCTGAGGCTTTTAATTTTAGGCTCTGAACTGGAAGCTTTCTAATTGCAATAGCTGTCCCTTCTGTATCCATTTTTTAATATCCCATTTGGTGCATTTATCATCTAATCCTTTCTTTGGTGCCAAATATACTTTAGGTCAACGACAGCCACTGCTTGCAGATTTTTGCTAATTTGCCATAAGCAACCTGAGGCAATGGCTAAGCTAGGCTACAGCACACACACACTCCCTTAATGCAGTTCAGACATGATTCAACTCGTTTTAATCTCCAAACTAATAGCCATTCTGCAGAATGCCAAAAGAGATTATTTATTTTTAGCAGTCAGTAATTTTTTTTTCTTATTGCTGCATTCTAATTTGTATCTTATTTCCTTCCCCTGAAGCTTTGCTATTCCAGAAGAGGAAAATTGCTCCATAAATGAAGTCAGCTTCTGTGGTGGTCAACTGGCACCAGCACTGCCTCTGCCCAACAGCCCCACACCATGCCATGGAAGACTTTTTAAGAATTAAAATATGAGGGAGCAAAATGTAGACAGCAGTTTGCAGCTTTCCTTCAGTCAGTCAAGCCAGTTCAAAGGTTCTTACTCCCCTCTTTCACAAACACTATTTCTACAGATCCCACCAGAGTTAGCAAGGCAGCTCAGGTATGGCAAACTCAACAACCCCAGCAACTACACCAAGCGATGACTGTGGTTATACCCACACCAAAAACCCCACAACACAGCACATCTTTTCTTGAGGCAAGCAATTTTTATCTGTCCTTAAAATTATCATTTCACAGACATTTCACAGATGTCTCATTTAGCTCGTTGTGCTTCAGCAAACAGAGGGGATAGAAATTTCTTGAGCATTGTTGTCTGCTGAGCAAGCCAAGCTATAGAAAATCCAGCCCAAGCATGGACAGTAAGCTCTCTCCAGAAGGCAATACAGCAGCCATCACAGGAGTAGGAACAAATTCAATATTTATATTAACCAAAGTAAGTATCTCTAATACATTGCAGACTTTAATAATGTGAACTAAGTACTTCATTAAGCACTCAGTGAAAATCAGATGTGAGGATTATGGATAAGCTACAAATCCTCAGAACCAGAGCCCTGTGTTACATGAAGAAGGTAGCAAGTCTCGATATTTTTGTGTCATAGATTTAATGACCCTCATCAACACACATTCTAGTGTGTTCAGATCTAAATCCTTCACTACAGGATTGAGAATTGAATCATTTGTTTTGGCTACTCATTCACACATTCTTTTGAATATTTCTTTTCAGGAAACTGAAGTTTGCTTGCCATGACACATGATAAAAACTTGTTTTTCAAATACATTCCTCCTTCTTTAGACAATGTTCACGACACTGAAGTTCTCTGCACTGCATTGCAGGGAGTTTGAGCTACCTCTTTTAGCTGGGCTTGAGTAAAATCTTTACATACAATAAATCCAGCTTTGTTAGAAGTTGCTGTCCTGAAAACATGTAAATACTTATGCAATGGCTGCAAACTCAAAGTTAATAACACCAACACTATTGAATCCCCCATCAGTGCTCTACCTATGAAGAATGTATATAAATGCTTATGTTCTACAAAACAATACCAAGAATTTTACCCTAATGTCCTCCATTATACAATGGAGCTTAACATAACCTGTAGCAGGACTGGGATCTAAATGTTCAAAACAAAACATCAGCAAATTTGCAGAAAAATGCTTTGCACTCTCCTCTGTCTTCTTCATTCATCCTTCATTTCAGGGAAGAATAATTGGATTATCACATATTCTGCTTCCTTTAATTCCTAGAATAAACACTGGGTCCAACAAGAATGTTTTAATGTGTATGGGAAAGAATGGTGTTACATATTAAACCAACTCCTGTTAATTATGATACTATTTCAGAGTATCAGAAAACTCTGTACAACCAATGATTTTCACTAGTTCTGGGAAGATGAGAGACCCACAGATCAGCTTTAATTGTCTCACAGCTTGCCTTAAAGAAATGAAATTTTAGGAATGCACTGAACAATCATTAGGGGAAAGGAATTTCTCTTTCTCATTCATAGCCTTGAGATAACCACTGTCTTTAAAGAAGGCAGATAAGCTGAGTGTGCAAAAGATGCAGCTATCTTTATACATCTCACTACACCACAATCATCTACTTACTACTTAGGAAGCCCATCAGAACATCTGAAAAATCATACTCCTGGATGTCAATTGGAAATCACAGAAAAACAGGCTTTGAAAGGAAACTCCATAAGTCAACTCAGCCCCTCTCCCATGTCCTAAGGCTTGGTCATTGCACTTCTGATGTTCCTGAGAGATGATGACTGTATATTCAGTATGTTCTTCTCTATTCTCTCAAACTAGTCTATATCTTGAAGAATTGCACTGAAAATGGAATAAAACCAACTTATTGAGCAAACACCACTGTGGAAATAGGATCCCAGTGCAAACACCACAACACAAAGTCCTGCATCCACCTCTGCAGAACAGCCTTACTAAAGCTAAAAGAGAAGGCGCCACCATTCTGCACAACAACATGTTATTTCCTCAAGAGAGAGAAATCACATTTGTATGGGAACTAGACTTGGAGCATTCTAGACAAACTCATGTTTGGGTACTAATAGTATCAGCTAAGCATTTGCAAACTGCTTACTTGTCCCATTTTGCTTCTGGAAACTGGAGTTAGCTAATCAAGCTGTCTTTCTCATATTCTAAGCTTCCCACCCACACTTCTCTAGTAGAAACTGCTAAAGGGACAAAATCACAACTATGGAATCGAAATTTTTCCAATGAAAGAAAATTACTAGCCACTGTCAGACTGCCTCAACCAGTTTTAAGAATCCTAGTCTAAACTTCATAAGACTTCATGATCCAGAAAAAAACCCTACAAACTTACAAACGTGCTCTGATTTAATACTGTTCTGACACTTGTAGGAACAGTATTAGCCACCTGATTTCAAAGACTTATTAACAAAAAGACAAACAAAATGGAATTAAATGGTTGTTTTCTCCTACTGTCATCTACTTTTCTTCCCCTGAGAATACCTAGAACACGGAACATATGGCTCTATGGGAGCTCAACCCCATTGCCTGCTGTGCCAAAATCAAATGTCATGATCACTATTTCACAGATGCACCTGGGAAATATTTCAGAACTACCAGTTGAAATGAAGTGGGTGTAAAAGCAAACCTGAATGTGTTATTCCACAAACATACGTGATGTCTGATTTTTTAAAATTTTTTTTAAGTTTAATACATTAGTTTTTCAGGCTGCCCTGTCTTTGATTCAACACTTAAATAATTAGTCAAGAGCCAAGGAACTGCATCCACTTATGAGAAGTAAACCTGGCACTAGCATTTCATGCAAAGAGCCATACCACTCTCTGTAATCCACCTCACCATGAAATACTCAGCTTAACATCATAGTCTCTCTTTCAATATACTAATGAACTCTACATCTAATTAATCAACATGAATTAATTTTGCATAGATTCCTTTCTGTCAGGATACAACAGGATTCCTGTTAATTTATTTAAAGGACCTCTATACAACAATTTGCTGTGCGGAGAATTCTTTTCACCTAAAGGCATCTGTAAGGAAGGCAGGATTAAGGGGATAAGGACCTCTCTGGAAAAGTCCTGTGTCCCAAAAAAGTCACTCCATTTCCCTTCTTACTGGTAATGGCTGTACCTTTCAAGCCATTATCTCAAGGACACAGGCAGCTTCAGCATTTGACAACAGCATTTTTGTGTCAACAAAACTAAGGATTTTGGTTCTTTGGGTACACAGTTTTATTTGGCCTTTGTATGCCCTTTATGTGTTAATTGTAAATGCACCTGTAACTCCTCACACTCATCTGGAAAATCCTACAGAGGAACCACTGCAAAAACAACCGAAGTTCCAGTCTGTGGCATGGAAGGTGCTGACATGGTGATCCTAAGCTGCCCTCTGTTGACTTGTTTCCATTTTCAATTGAAAGCAGGTAGTTTCTCAAGAAACTGTCCATCTCCCAGAGCAGGATAAACCACCAAACAGTTTAATGTTATGGTTTATACTAAGCCCTTGCATTAACTCAGCATCATTTTGCAAAGAGGCCAGACTCAGTGAAAATATCAGTTAATGCCTGATTTTCCTACAGATGAGAAACCTACCTAAGTATACTCTAGAGGAAGATAAAGTGATCTCTGAGAAAGTATTGTGAAAATGCCAGCAGATCAGTGGCAAACCAGCTCAGCTGTGCAGATGTGTGCACACAACACATGCACTTCAGCCCTCTTTCCTTGTTTTCACGAGGGTCCATCCAGCACCGCACATCTTCAGTCATCACTGCAATAAATGCCAGGCCCAAAGGACACAACACCAGCACTGCTTGTGCACAGGGAGAGCAAACAGCACATGTGAAACCCTGGGGAGGACTGAAGAGGGAGGGAGGGAGGAACCATACACTAGTATTTTTAAGAGCACTATAAGTGACACATGCAGCCTGCACTCTTACTACTTCTTAACATGGTCACTTTACAGCATTGAGAATCCACTGTTTCACCTGGATTCTTTTCCTTGCAGGCATAAACATTATTATTCAACATCATTACTTAAAAACATCATGATTTTGTTTACCAGAGCATAGCAAGTGATAATTTCTGTTTTAACACATGCAGACTTGCACATGTTGCTGTCTACATTAAATAGACATAGAATATAAAATCAAAGTTAACTTACCAGACAAGATTACTGAGAAAAATCATAATAATAATAGCAATAAAATGCTTGGAAAATCAATTACTTTTCCAAAGTGCAACAGGATAAGCCAGGTAATTATATTGGTTGAATATTTTGCTTGGCACCTAAGAATCAGCTTTTTTTTTTTTTTGGCTCAAAGTCTGGGCTGCCATTTCTTGCCACAAAATCTGTAAGTTTAAACATATGTTCAGTTACAGATCTTGAGAAAAATACCTTAGGAAAATGTAAAGTGAAACAAAAGGCTATGTGTTCCTTTTTTTCCAGAACTAAAAACTCAACATAAATCACCACCTTATCCATTTAAGCATTGAAGCCAAATTAATATTTACCCATGAGCTGGATCCAAAGCTATTGCTCTGGGCTGATCAAGGTCTTGCCAGAAGAGGACTTTTCTAGATGTTCCATTGAGATTAGCTACTTCTATCCTGTTGGTTTCTGAATCCGTCCAATAAAGTTTTTTCCCAATCCAATCACACGCCAGGCCGTCCGGGGAAACCAGACCAGAAATGATGACATTCTGCACCACATTCCCAGTTTGGTTAATGTAAGTTTGCTTGATGGCTTCTTCACTCACATCTGTCCAGAAAACGATGCCCTGTGAGTACTGGAAGTCAACTGCAGCAGCATCCTCTAAACCACTGACCACCACCGTGGACTCCAGCTTCGTGCCCCCGGCATCCACGAGCCGAACGTCCCGCCGGTTGGCAAAGAGCAGAAAGGGAGATGCTACAGAAGGAAGAAATGGAAACATTGTTAGCATTACAGGCATCTACATTAAAGAGGTGAATGTGTACGCAGCAGAGGAGGATTTCTTCTCCCAGGCCAGCAGGGCAGGGATTACAGAAGTGTCACAGTACCTAAAAACCTCTTCCTTCCCTACGTCAGACAGGTGTAAGAGAGAGATGGAAGAGCAGGCTCAGTTCTTTATCTATGGGATGTGAATAGCATCTCCCTCATAATTAGGAGTTCAAGACCTTTCAACAATACCTTCAACTACACCTTCTGTCTATTGTTCTAACAACAGACAAATTAGAACAAATTAAGTCTTCATGGTTTAAAAGCTTGGTTCAACCAGTTGTATTAGTACCAACATGCAGAAAGCAAGCTCTGATGCCTTTCAGCAGCAGGCTGAAAGCTAACAGCACTAGACACAACACCCTGAAGTGCTCCTACCAGCCATCCTCCCAAACAGCAAAAACTGACAGAGTTTCAGAACTCCCGTCTTCTCTCCTGCACCACAGCAAGAGAAATCCAAGACAGAGTTTGAACCAGACAATGACATAGGTTGTGGGTGCTTGTGAAGACTGCTGTCAGCTGAAAGAGGCAGTGAGAGCAAAAGGACGAAGGTTTCCCAGCTTCCAATCTTGCCCCAATTTTTCTAACTCAAGCAGTAGCTGCTGGAGTTCTACACCAGTCACCTGCTGACTCCCAGCTTCATGTGCAACCATTTCATTCAATCTGCTGCCTCCAATGCAGTCAGCACAGGTCCAACCACTTGATACTTAAGGAACAACGCACAAAATAGGGCAGCATATTTTATATCTCCTATGGTTCAAGCCTGGCATATAAAAAGCTTCAGTTTTAAATTCATGTTACTGTAGGTAATATATAAGAGTTACTTCTTGATATTGTCTTTCAGATTTAATTCCTCCTGCACTTTTTAAAAAAGAAGAGTGTCTGAATTGCAGGTCTGCAATGCTGGCAGCCCTGTCAGATGCTATTGCCTTTCTTGTGAATTGTGGCTCTGGCTACATTCTCACTGGAGAGTGTATGTCTCTGCACACCCTTGACAACAGCTAAGGTGTTTTGTGCAGGCCAAGGACCTCAGTCAGAATATATAACTCAATTCAGATGAACCCAAAAACATGCACAAAAATTCAGAGTTTTTACTACTATTCTCCATGGTCTATTTTTTCCCCTCTAAGTCAGGAAAGAGATTGTTTTATTTTGCTTTTTGAAGGAAGAGTATGCTGATGTAATTTACATAACCTGGTGGTTTTGTTGAGGGTCTTAAACAGCAAAGGGAACCAATTGTTATCATTAATATTTCACTGAAGAGGTAGCATCTTTGTTCTCTACAATACTTAACTCAGGAAAGTTTATACAGCTTGAGGAGAATTACTTGCTAAGAAATGAAGTCTCAGTATCCCTCCTATTTAATTTTGCTGGCTTGCCAAGTCCTTCTCCCAGTCATTTTTAAAAACACTAGGGATAGTATCAGGAATGCCCAACAGGTTAGTTATTGTAAACAGACAAAAAAAAGTCTAAAATACCAAGTGCTTGTTTCCTTCTCTGCAGCTCATTGGGCCCCCATAGCCATGTCTGTTTAAAGTGGCACTGTATCAAACATTTGAACAGTTGGGAAGTTTCATGTTAGAAGTCACAAATGCTTTGGGGCAGAGACCTTCTCAAGCTATGCACACTGCCTCACAAAACCAGCCCCCCATCCAGTCGAAGATCAAAGCTGTAAAAAGCCAATGTAAAATTTTTTTTTAAAATATTGTCTCAAAACCATGTTTTGAGAAATCTGAATAGATGGATTTTCATCCAGACATCTTCATGCCCAAGGCATTATTAATGCTACTACAAAGGAAAAAATAACCTGAAATATCAAGTCCTATCAACAGCAGAGGAACTCAACAGCTTCTTAACTAAAGATCAGACATGAAAAATGTCTAGTCCAATCAGCATCAACATTGTCCCAGCTCCCCATCCCTTTCAAGGGATTTCTTCCCTGCTAATGGGCACAGTAGGGCAGCAGCATGCAGATAACACATTAACTACCGTGCTCTCTGTCACTTCTGCTCTTCTCAGATGTCCTGATTGAAGGGCAGCCACATTGTGCTGGCTGTGAGCACCCAGCAGGGAAATCACAGTGCCCTGCTTGCAACTGTGTTCAAACTTCTCTGCACCACACACTCATGTAAACTGACTGAAACGGCCAGGCTTCATCCTCTTTAACAACTAGTGAGTATTCCAGCTCCTTTAGGAAAAGGCAGAAAGAGAAGGCAGAACTCTGATTCTGAAAACTACATTCACTTCTCTGCTCCTCCCCACCAGCCTATTTTTTGTTCCAATTTTTATTTTTAAAATGGTCACAGAGCCCTTTCAGACCAATACTGGTTGGGAAAACAAACAAACAAGCAAACAAACAAGAAAAAGACAAAACTGAAAAAACAGTGATCTGCTTCTCTACAGTAATTCTTGCCTGAAATGCTCCTGAAGAAACCCCGTGTCTCTCATATAAATAAAAGAAATAAAGCAAAAGTCAGAAAACTACTTAAATGCTCTGCTTTCACTGTTTTCTACTCATCATTTCAGGTTAGAATGTGATGGCTCATGAGCAGGCAAAGTTAGTTCTGGTAACTGCAGCTTCCACTAAATACAATTTCCAAGATGTCCTAAGAAAAGTTCATAGAACTCTTCAAATTTTCAACTTTCTCAGTTAGTAAGCAGTAAATTTGAAAGAGGCAACTGAGACAGCAAATAACGTTTCTAGAAAGATATACACATAGCATTTAGTTCCATAAAATTACTAAACTCAACAGTTTAGAAATTCAAAAGATACATTCATACCCTATGAAATGACAATCAACAAGGGTTCTTAAGGCACGAGAATGAGAAACAAAGCTCAAAAAGCATCAAAACAAATGGCATTGACAAAACACTTGATTTGCTGTGCCATCGATAAACCATGCTAGAGATTCAAGGTCATCCCGCCCATACATGGTACAAGTTTATTTTGAATCCCACATGAAAGCAGAATCAAAACTTCGTTTCCAAGAATGTGAAGACCAACCTTCCAAATCACACTGTCTTCTCAGTCCTGAACTGGGCTTAATGGTTCACATTAATGAATTTAATTCTTTATTGCATAACTCTTGACAAGGCAAACTGGAAGGCAAGTTAAGAGGAGTTTCTGAGGAGAAGAATGGGGGAGACCCAAAAAAAGCATCAATAACTGACTACCATTAACCTTCAAATGAGCATAATTGTTTCACAGGAGGAAATATCCCTTGCTCGAGAAGTTATTCCACGGTTAGAAGGTTTAGAGACTCAAAGGAACACTGAGTGTTATGCTCTATTTTGATCAGAAATACTCTTAACAACTGCAAACTACTTGAAAAGGGAAACATCAGTTTCTATGTTGAAAAAAAATAGAAGAATAAACAGTGAAAGGATGAATGCTTAATGTGGAGCATAAACTGTTTATAGCCAGCCTATTACCACCCAATTGAAATGACATTTTAATGTAGTCCCAAAAAAAAGTGTTCTTTTTTAGTAAAATTAGAACAGTTCATATTTTTCCATAATAGGCAATATTTTAAACATCTGTAGATAGCTGCGGTTCACAGCCTTTGGACAAAACAAGAAAAAGAACCTGAAATCCCACAGATTTTCAAATAAACTCTGAACAGATAACATCCTGAACTATACAAAGTTACAGAATTTCTTCTTGCAGCAATTCTACAATCTTACTTGGATCGTGGAGTACTTGATCAAAACCACTTCATTCTATAAAGACATATTATTTCTGTGCAAAAACCCACCAATTTTCCTGCGGTTTTCTGCTAACTGGAATACACACCCTTGACTTGACAATGTAGTGAGCTATCTACACAGAAGCCTATCATACCACTGTGTGAAAACAGAGCTTCTCATCAGTCTATTAACTGCAGAAAAGGAAACACTCCTGATCAGGCAGGGTAGGAATCAAGCAAGAGTTCCATTTCCAGCTTTGCCTTTGATCCTTTAAATGCTCATTGCTTGTCTGTGGCCAATTATTAAATTTTAATTGTTTTCCCTGCATCAGGGAAGTTTTTTGTGCAGACATAACTTAAGACTGGAGGATTTGTACACTTTTGTATCATTTATTTGGTTGACGACCAAACAAAAAAACTAATAAATAAACAGTATCAATTTCTGAATTCAGTCATTATCTTCCATTAATTGTGCCCATTAAGAGCACTTGAATTTTATTAAGTGCTTCTGGGGTAGCTCTTAATCCCAGTAAACTGACATGGAACAAACAACATGGAAACAACAAAACTAAAAAATGCACTATATAGTCTTTACTATTAGTTTCAATAATAGCTTTCTAAAAACCAGTTTGACAGGGCTCAACATGCATATTAAAACTAAGATGATCACGAATGATAATCAACAGTGAATTTGTCATCAGTGGTTGGTTTTTTGCAAAGCTGCAACAGTTCTGAGACAAGTTGAGCAAGAGTTTTAAAAAGTTATATTTATACTTCTGCTTCATACTTGTTGACATGCCTACATTTTGTCTCCTTCCCCTTAAAGCCAAAATAGAAGGACATGAGAATACTGAGGCACATGCATGACTTCTACCCTTGAAAGCACCAGAAGCACAGACCAAACACAAATCCTATGTATAGCACAGGAGAAAAGCCTAACTTACCAGTTCTTAAACCAGTTAACTAGGCTGAAGTTCATGGAAAGATTTCAACTGTGATTTTAAGAGAAGAGACTGAGGATCTTGGGAACCTGGCACACAACATAACATGAGGCTCTCATTTTAATAAGCATACAAGCGAAAATAGCCATCCAAAATTACAGCATGTGCACCAACTTATATTTTAAATATTATTTCAATCCTTAACAGGACAATTGCAATGGAGACCTCTGTGGTTAAGCCATCTGTATGGCTGGACAGAGAGAACAGCATAATTCTTGCAGTAGTCAATGTCCCAAACCACAAAAACATTTATTACCAAAGAGTAAAAAACCCCCCCACACCCCTACCACAGGCATGCAAGATGGTAAAAAACAAACATGTCAAAACTTTTGCACCCAAGGCTGCACCATATTATGGAAACTCTTAGGCAGGATATGGAATTAGCATGCATCAGCTCTCTACACTTAAAAATAGCTGCTATGCAGAAAGAAGGCTGTGTAAGTATGGTCCTAACAGGCATAAATTAATTGGAGAAACCACTTCTACAACACAAAGTGATCCCTTTTGTCCAGCTCTAACTCTCTGGAGCACATGGAGGCTTAGATCTTGGATGTTGCAGAATCACAGAATGGTTTGGGTTGGAAGAGAGTTTAAAGATCATCTATGTTCAATTCTGCCTGCCATGGGCAGGGAGACCTTTGAATAGGTTGCTCAAAGCCCTGTCCAGCCTGGCCTTGAACACTGACAGGGATGGGGCATGCACAGCTTCTCTGGGATACCTACTGCAGGTCTCACCACTCTCACAGGAAAGAAATTTCTGCTTAATATCCAATCTAAACTCACTCTCTTTTCAGTTTGAAGCCATTGCTCTTTGTGCTGTCACTACATGTTGTAAAAAGTCTCTCTCCATCTCGCTTGTATAGGCCCCTGCAGGTACAACTAGGTAAACTCAATGCCTTCTTTTCTCCATGTTGAACAACCCCAATTCTCACTGCCTTGCCTTGTAGGAGAGGTCCTCCATCCCTCTAATGATCTTGGTGCCCTCCTCCAGACTCTCCAGCAGGTCAGTGTCCTTCCTGCTCTGGGAAATCATCAGTGTCGAAAGGTAAGGTTGAATGTAAATCTTCCTGTACTAACTGCACATACTCAACCCAAGTTTCAGCTTGCCAGGTAGGGTCCTCTGAAGAACAGAGGGCTATGGCTGTCATCCTCAAAACATATTATTGAAAATACAGTGAATTTCCAGTGTAATAACTAAATTACAGAATATTCTTGCTCCAACACAGAGGCAGGTGGCAGCAGTTTTAGGGAGCAAGACTGAAACACAAATCAGGACTCATTGGTTTCACTCCCACACATCTCCTCCCCCTTAGCAAAGACCTTGGGCAGGAACCTCAGCCCAATAATTTGTAAAAATCATTCCTCCTGCTACAAACATACCCTCCCTTCTGCTATTAATTACCTCAAAGTGCTGCAGTGAAGCCACTCATGCTCAAGTAAGGAACTTGAAGATATTCCGACAAAAGGCTCAGTGATGCACTCAGCTTTTCATTCCTGAATGGCTAAGACTTTTCCTCTCTGTGAACTGATACTCCCAGTGATGGCTGGTTTATAGCACCACTTGAAGAGAAAAATACACCCCTTCTCCAAATTACATCCCCTTCCTCTAACCCTCCTGTTCAATCCATTTGATAGAAATTTTGCTTTCCAAACCATGAGATGTTCTGGTTATCAAGTAAGGAGGATTTATTTCCATTTTATCTGATTTTAGTTTGAATCAAGCTCTGAAATTCAGGATGAAACCACTAAAAATATCATCCATTTACACACATTGTGTACAGTAGGCAATTTCTGTAAACTCTTCTCTTTACCAGCCCATAATTTAAATTGTTCACATGATCACACCAGGCATACACCAGGGTGCAGTAATCCAGTCCACGCTAGTATCCCATATTATAAAACATACATGGTAAAAGTTTTCTTTATATATGCTAAGTATTATCTTGACTACCACTGCAGAATACCAGAAGACAGACAGGATCTCAGTGCTCAGATCTATTTGCTAGCAGGATATAGTAGAAGCAATTCATCCACTAATGTGCCTACAAGAAGTTACATGGATAGCCACAAATATATTTAGAAGTGGGTTATGTAAATAAATAAGGCAGGTTTAAAGGACATCTGGTTTAGCAGCAGCAAACTGGAAAGGGTCCACAGAAAGTATAAAGGAAAGGTTTAAGAGGAATTAGAAAACATATGAAGCTTGTTCTTCTCATCAAGAAGAGGAGCTGGGAAGGCTGCGAGATAAAAATATAGTAAACAACTGACCAATAAGCAAAAACTTTCATGAGAGGCTGAAGTTCAGTTTTTCTTAGCCAGTGAAGAAAGGATACAGCAAAAAAACTAGATTCGTTTTTGTGGCTTTCATTCATGGGAAAAAGAATGCAGATGCAATGCAGAAAGAAACATGTTCTGAAGATACTGGACCACGCTAAAGAAGCTACAAAACTGTTTGCAAAAGGTGACTTTTAATAGCAGTTGGACAGCAATTCCCCAGGTATGGTTTTTGTACAGTTAATTCCTGCCTCAAAAGAGGAGTTTCTTGAGTGTCTTGAAATAAAAACTAATTAAAAAAAAAAAAAAAGAGCACAGGGTTCCCACACGCAATAACAACAGGGTTTTAGGAAGCTTTGAGCTACTTCAGACCACAGGTTTTGTTTGGCAGCCTAGTTTTAAAATAATAACATTAGCATTAACAACAAAATATAGCACTGGTTATACACCATTTCATCTCCACTGGCTGAAATAAGTTCATTTCCCTTGATCAAGCGATGCCAAAGAATTTCTCTGAAGAGCATGCTCTGACAAACTCCAACAAAGGTGCTTTACACAAACTATGAAATTTAGGATTTTTCTATTTAGCTGGGTGGCAATTAAATATTTCTAAAACTTCCAACAACACATTCTGAACTTATTCATTATTCTTCTGTCCTGTAGTTATATTACCTGCTTCAAATAAAAAAAAATTTTAAAAATCACACATCAAAAAAGCCAAATCATTGGATTCAGTGTGCATACTTCAGCACACTTGCATTCTCTGCAGATCCTGGAAGCAAGCTACACGTGTTCAAGACCACTTTTATGTGGACACATTGTTTTAAAGGAGAGTTTCTCAAACTTTCTCTCTTTTCCCAAGACCACCCATTAAGCACACCACACAAATGCCTCTCTGGTGCACCATGCAATGGCTGTCTCAGACTGCCCTTAGTAGTAGCAAATACTTGCCCTTGCTGTAGCAAATACTGAAATTGGTTACATAGAACAGCATATTTCATCTCCTAAAGCAGCTTTAGCAGCTGGAAAGGACGACAGCCAAGCCATGTGAGCTGATAACACTACAAGGACCACCAAGCAGAATACAGAACATATTTAAAGATCTGCTGAAAAATTAAACAAAACCCAAAATATCAGCTGTGATTTGGGGACACATCAACTTACAATGAGATACTCATCAGATAAGACTTGCAAGCAGTTAAAACATTCAGAGAAGAACATGATTCACTGGAGCATAAAGCAATTTTTATTTGTTCTGTATTGTTAGAGGAAATTTCTAAACATTATTGCAAAACTGGTTCTTGGCAGTCTCTCTCTGTGCAATGCACAACTGGTGTTCAGCCAAACAGTTTTGAGGATTGCAGCCTCATGCAATCCTGACTAGCTAATGTTAAGCAGATAAAATCTCTGCAGTCTGAACCCCCACATCTTCCTGGCCTCAGGAAGGTTCTCACCCCAGCTTTTTACAGAGGTTAAAATATACACACGATTTTCCCAAAAGCAGTATGCTGTTCATAACCACTTGCTTGTTCTTCTGAGGCTTCTGCTGCAATTTGCTATTCAAGAACCACAATGCACATGACAGCTTAAATACAAATATACCATCTATGGGGATTAAGGAATCGGCTTCAGACAGACACCACCAACAAGCTCTGGAAACTACTACCTTGAAAACAGCTGATAAACTGAGCAGTCTCCAGTCTCACAAGTCAGCTTTTACATTTGGTGCTGGTTGAAGATTAGAGCCTGCACTGAGCTCTGAGGGAACTTAAACTGACAATTTCCATCAAACTTCAATGATGATGGTCAAAACTCCCAAGATACACTGAGAATTCTACTCTAAATGAAGACAGTAAACCACACAAGAAAGATGCAAACTTCTCCAAGAACAAGTAGGCAGCAGTACTTCACAGGTCTGCACTGGGAGGTTTGAGTCCAACATGGTGCCGAAACGGAGGAATTGGAAAGCAGAGACCCATAGCATACACATGGGTGATCCACTGGCACCACAGCCAGCCTCCAGTCCTCCTCCGTGTTAAATTAAGAAAAGTGTGACACAAGGAAGGCTGTCACAGATCCCACACACCACCTGCTATTTCAAGATGCACCAAGCAGCTTCTGCAGACCCACCACAGACTGCAGCACTGGAAGCTCACCTCCTCATATAGTACAGAGCTATGTACATCTATGTACATCTATGTGCTGCTGCCCCTGAGTGGAAGAATGCTGTGAGCATTTACAGTTTATAATCCTCGGCCAAGAACCCTAATGGTAAGGGTAACTTCTAATGACAAATTGCTTGCACTGAAGGAAGAGCAGTATCGCTTTATAGCGTTTCTCGTGCAAAAACCCACAGTGCCCCTACCTCTGCTAGAAGCTCAGTGCAGAAGTCTCTGACAACCATGTTCTGAGGCAAATCACTCAGCAAGTCACTGAAAAGATATCACCATAGAAATAGAGATTCTTATCACAGACAAATTCACTTCAACAGCAGGTTCAATGCTTTATCAGTGAGGTTTCACATTTTGATTGTGGATTCCTTAAAGTACAAACCTGCATTTTGCCTAATACCACTAGCTTCACCAACAATAGCTCCAACTCCATAACAGTGTTCACTATATTTCACACAGTACTCATGACAGTTTTCTTTGTGAGAATTATTATGGCACTCTGCTTGTACCCACAAAAGTGGGAAACAGCCTGTCCATTGAGACTTCTGGTATTTTCTGATTTTAGAATAAGCAGAAGTGGCACTGAAGTAGTCTCTTACACGATACTGCTGTTGGGCTTTGCCAAAATGGGTAAGTGCAGAAGGCAGTGCTTAAAAATAGGGTTGGGGGATGTGACAGGAAAGAAATATAGTTGGATGTTTAACATTCTGTGATGCAGAGTACATGGCAAGAATTTTCCTGTTGTTATTCTAAATGCAACAGGCGTGGATCTCCCCCCACCCCCATGATATGCTCAACAGTTTTAAAACTGCAGAGGAAACTGAAGATTTGTCCTACTTCTGCATAAACCAGTTTAGAAGAATGCAGACAAAAGGGTGACTTCCTTGAACATCTAAACATGACTTTTTCTGGGAACAACAGTTCAGGTCAATCCATGAATGGAAAAAAAGCCTGCAGTGTCCCCTTTTTAGATTCTGGATGTCAATGGGAGCAAGGTTCGCTTCTGTTGTTTTTTCTTTTTCAGTATTCCTCCTTGGTTTGGCAGACAGCTGTCTGGCCAATAATAGTAGATTACACAGTGATGAGAGTTCCAAACTTTTAATGGATAAAATAGTGGCTCTATAGAATTTGGAAAATTTGGCTTGCAAATTTTATCCAGGACTTGAACAAATACAGGCTTGACAAAGGTATGCTTGTTTCTGATCTGACTTGTTTCCAATTTTTAGTTCCAGTCCCAGATGTTATGTTAACTCCAAAAAACACAGATCTTTAGAAAGCTGAAAAAAAAAAGATATTTTACTACTATTTCCACCAGTGGTACAATATGTACCATATTTGTTGAAATTGCAGAAAAAGAGACTCAGAAATAGCATGTACTGGATTCAGCTGCTGACCAATGTTACTCATTGGAACAAAAATGCAGTCAAGTCTCAAATGTAGATTCCACAATTTGTCGTGGTTTTCTTCTAACAGTCAAGAATATTCCCAAATAAAACCACCTTTTAAAATGGAACCTGCTACATGATACTGAGCTTTAGAGGGTGTAAAGTTAAGAGAAGTTTTTAGTGCCAAGTTGTAGACACAATTTCTGATTTTTGTGCAGACTATGTTTCAGTCAAATATTCAAAATTTAGCTTTTGTGAGAGCTTGTTAGGAAGGAGGAAAAAAGAGGATGAGGTGAAAAAGGTTGTTTCAGATAATGAAATCTGTAACCTTGTACTTATATTACTGGTAACACTTTAATTTACCACCTTGAAGGCAGCAAATAAACAGCACAACCTGTTCCAAGCTTTGCAAATCCCTCCTTGCAGAAGATAACTCTGCTTCAGCCAAGAACATTGATGCAACCAAAATCAATTCCTTATGGCTCCTTTTATCTTTTTAAGGTCAGTATTTGTCAGGCAAGTTATCTGGAGTGCTCATACCGATGGAACTACAAAAAGGAAGATCTGCTAGCTTAGCTGAAGAAACATAAAAATAATCACCTATGTTATTTGTCTCATCACAATGCAGGATTTAAGGACGTTTCCAGAAAATACAGTTTTCAGCTCAAATCCTCCAGAATAAAAGAGTCTCCACATTTGGAGAAGTGTTGATAATATTCAAAAGAAATATTTCTTTTTCCTGCACCTAAAGTTATAGACTGGTGTGTGAAAGAAGGGAAATATGGTTTAGAATTCAGCCTCCAAATGCTTCATTTGGTTTTCAGAAATGGTTTTGAGTCTAAATAATTATTTAAAAATTAAGAAAATCTTACAAGGCAATGGGAATTTGGGGCTTTAAAAGGTAAACTACACAGGAGATGTTTAACACTTCTGTTTTGTTGTTTTTACAGTTAATTACTGCTTTGTATCATCTCAAGATTATTAACTTGGTGTTTGTTGAATTCTGGTGTTTGTAGAATTGTGTAACACGCATCTATTGATAGTGTTGTATATAATCAAGGATAAAGAACCCAAAAAGGAGACTAAAAACTGTAGTGGTGGTGCACCAAGGGAAGGCTGTAAAACTGCAAAAAAACTGTGCAAATCAAAGTGCAGCTACACTGTGTTAGGAGGGATCTTGATTTAAACATGCCCTTTGCATTGGGCTGGGTCAAATGGGTTTTGTTCTGCTGTCTGGTTGAATTGGCCACCCATTCCTGCCCCTCCCAGTGGCATGCTACTCCCCATCCCCCAGGCTCCCACTACACCACAGATGTTTTGGTGTCCCAAAATCTGCCCATTTGACTGCACACACAGCTGCTTTCCTTGAGCTGATCCTGTCGAAAGGATCTTGGCTTTAAAAGGCATATAGATTTTATAAAAAGCAATAAGGCAACTTCTTTGCCCAGCCCAGCTGCAGAAAGAATATTGCAGACAGACCTGCAGAGCACCTTCTCTTGTGCTGCTGTGTCTTGCCCACACAGTGCTCAGGGGAAGGAACTTTAGAAGAGGTTTTGTGCTTACAAAAAATAATACATTGGTATCCACAGGTCTATGTTATGCATAGGCATAACCCAGCCATGTACAAAGTCCCAAACTGAAGATTTTAAAATATTCCCATATAGACCTACAACAGATTATTAGCTATTTTTCAAATTAGTCTTATCTCCTTCTTGAAATTTTCATGTGAGCCTCAATAACATCTTAGTGGCATAAGAAATTAACTGTCTGCACTGCACAGGCAAAAGAAGCTGCCACATTGTTGTCAAATACTCTCATATGACAAACACAAAGTAGTAGAGGTATTAGGAAAGTATGGTGCACCTCAGCTTTGACAGAAGGTTAACTCTAGAAAGAGCTAAGAAATAAAAAGAAAAAAAAAATTATTCTTTTCTTCCCAGGTCATTTTGAGACTTAATTCTTCCTTTTCCTTCTACAAGTGATTTCCCCACCTGTATAAACAGCCAAGTCTAATTACTGTTTTAACCCAACACATATCTGCCTTTCCCAAAAAAGAAAGGAAATGAATGTCTAAAAAATCCTGAAATTCATTCTACAGGAGGGGAAGGGGAGGATCCAAAGAAAGTCAATTTTGTCCCTGCAGAGGAACGAGGTGGGGGCAAAAAAGAAAACAAGAAACTTTACACAACATGAATTGCGGTCATTCATACTATGGAGACACCTACGAGCCAGAATTGTGATCTGCACCCTGAAAGACTCAGTGTGGACACACTGGGAAGGACTGTCACAGCTGCCAAACTTGCTGTCGAGAAACACAAGGCAAAGAACGAAAGGAAACCCTTAGAGCACCAGGATTAAGGGTCATGCAGTCCATGGCACAACCAAGGCAAGAGCCCAGCCTGCTAATCAGGAACACAGTAGAACCATAGCCAGTGTTTCCTTCCAGACAGAGTAACATCTTTTCATACCTCAAGCTACCTTGCAATTCTTCTTTTTAAAGCGGCATCGATTTTACTATGATGAATGGTTTAGGAATGATCTCAGCCACCCCAGATCTCCCATTCCTCTGGCAGCCCAGACAAGGTGTACTGCAAATAATAAACAGGATTTCTGCAGAAGGAAGGACACAAACCTGATAGCATTTCACAGGCAGTACACATGGAGGGTAGAACAAAATACATTTGTTTTTACTACAGCAAAATTAACTCAAGCAATGAGTGAACTGATCATCCTGTTTTATGCACCATATTGCCTTTCTCCACCCCTCATCTGCACTACTTGGCTGTGCCTTCATTGCTAAAAGGAAAGATGTAAATATTCCATTAAGATAGCTATTTTAATGTAAAAGTGCCCAAGGAGAACCGGAAATTTTACATCAAGTAAAAAGTCAGTGGCAGTATTTCACTCCTCACCCAAGATTTCATAATCTGCACAGAATTGCACTACCTCTATGGGGAATTTTACATCAAGATTGCAGTATCAGTGTGGTAATTACACCTGCTTCAGCAACGAAGACATGACCCAGGACTTTCACAGCAGGAACGTTTCTCTCTAGGTGTCTGGAAAACACGCATCGATTTTACTATGATGAATGTTCCAAACAACTATTTCAACCACACACAACAGTTGAGAAAAATTAACAAATACTGCAGTCCTTCAGACACCAGACTGGGAGTCTGAGGCAGAACACATGTAACTGCTCTGCCCAGCACTGAGCACACTCACAGCTGGACCAGTGATCAGTGCCACTTGTCCTCTGCCTGATGAAAGCCTTTTAGCACAGTAAGCTTATTACAACCAGTTTTATACCTTTTTTATTTCCAGCTGTTTCAGACTGTTTCAATGCTAAAATGTCCTGGATCCCTCCCTATCAAATATGTGCACACCCTTTTACTTACTAAAAACACCACAAAAATACAACTGTTAATGCAAAAAGTTGTGTATGAGCCACAGCATTTCCAATCCAGAAATGTCAGACACTAGCACACTGTCAAGTACCAACTGCATTAACTTTTTGCAACTAAGACTGTGCAGCAGATTGTTAATAAACATGCAGTGCATGCAAGAAATGAGCATTTGCATTTAAGTAACTCCCTCCAGGTATGAATGACAATGACTACAGACAAAACAAACATCTGTCCTCCTATAATACAATAGGGGCTTGTGAACCCAATTAACCCACTGATTTACATGCACAGGGAAGTGTTTTTTTTCCTACATACTGAAGATGGAAGATTTGCTTAAAAATATATTATGCCCCAAATGTAAGGCTTATGTGAATAGTTTCAAAAGCAAAGAGAAGATACCTTAAATCTCATTTGTGAAATGTAAGAAAATTGAACACGTCTGCATCCACCTAATCTTTCACGCACTGTCTGAAAGAGAAGTCTGAATAGCCAGAGTATTGTTAAACTAGAGGAAAAACCTACCTTCCCTAAAAACAAGATGTAAACTAGACCACGAAAACATCCACTTTTTATGAAAAACTGCTTTCTCCACAAAAATACAGAAAAAACCTACCAACAAAAACACCCCAAGCACACCAGACAAGCACTGACTCAAAGCATAGTTGACAAAAGTCCTTCACTTCTGTACTAAACTTAGGTAGATCCTGTAACTAAATAATTGCTCAGAGTTAAGGCAACCATCACCTTGTCCTTACAGAAAATACTGTAATGTTGCACAATAGTACCAAATGGAAACAGGAAAGTCCCTTATCAAGCTCACCTGGTACAGAAGTGAACTAAGATGCAAATGAAAATTAAAACTTTTTCTACTTTAAAAAGGGGACCTAAATACATGTTATCATGTAGCAAGGAAATTCAAAACCACAACTTTCTTTATCAAAAGTCACCCAGGGGCCAGTAACTACAAGTCATTATCACACATTCATTGATGTGCATCAAGAAGCTCTGAAATGAGAAGATGCTTTATTTCCCCTACGTTATGACCAACATATGAGAAATGTCAGCTTTCTTGAGGAAGTTAGGGAATCTAAAACCTCTCAAGAATGTGTTCCACTGATTATAGCATTAAGTTGTTTCCTTTATAAAACCTCAGAATGCAGAGGACATTTTTATATAGATACACACACACACACATATATATGCTTAATGAGGTAATAAGACTTGACATCAAGTGACACCAAACATTTCTAAAGCTACTTAAGTCAAAATTTCGAAACCAAAAACTTCAGCTCATGTATTAATTGTCCAAGGACACCACAACATCAAAGGAGAAAACATCTATCTACTCCAGAGAACAGTTAATCCATACAATTAACCCTCCTTCACATCACATCACACTATAAATGCGAACACATGCTCCTCTTCTGCATTGCTCAGAAGATTCTCCAAGATGCTATTCTTGTCACTAATGAGGTGCAGCACAAACAATTAAAGACTTGCAAAAATAACACACAGAGCTTAGAATTTTTTTATTTAAAAAAGAACCCCCAGCACAGAGACCCATCATGTCACAGGCTGTGCAACATGTGAATTGCATAGAAACATGTGGCATTATCCTTCCTTCAAAGCTGAATATGTTAGACCCATCAAATCCTTGATCTTTCAGTATCACAGTTTTATTAGGCTAGAGAAAATTTTATTTAAGTTAGATTTTAGCCTTTGTCATTGGTCAGTCTCCCTCTTTCTCCTCTCTGATGCAGGTATTTATTAATAATATGTTTGACAGAGTGAGGAGAGTGGTGGTGGAAGAAGAAAAGGAAGTTAATAAAATAGTAATTAAAACTGAGTAAGGATAAGACAAAACAAAGGATAACTAAGCAGGTTTCTTTCAGGTCTAGATCACTACATGGACACATTTTTATGCTGTCACTAGAAGGAGTATGGAATTGAAGCAGAATGCTGCTTCAACTAAAACTACTGGACAAAACACTTCATTTGAAACACAGCCTTGTCCTAATCTACACCAGGTGTTGCTAACAAGCTCCTTCTGGCTTAGTGTAACACCATTAGTTACAAAAAGTTCCAGGTAGGCTCCAAAATATATAAAATGGATAAATTCACTGAATGGCATTATATTGTTGCATCTTCATTTGCATGATCTGTACCTATATATTTATTGGATTGGGGAAAAAAAGAAAACCCACACACAAAAAAACCCCGCACACAACCATTCTCCAGGATCTAGAAAGCAGTAAGAGAATCAGCTATTGACTTCTGTGTCAAAATAAGTCTCTGGGGAAGAGTAAAAAAACCCATAAAACCTAAAGAATAAACTGCAAGTAAATAAAATTTAGGCCTTTTCTGGTAGTGCCAATCTTACAGCTATATAGAAAGATGTGCTTTGAGGTAGCCAATAGATAAGTTTCAGGAAATCTTGGTTTTTTAACATGAACTTGCAGCTGTCAGAACTAGGAAGTTTTGTGCCATTTCAGACACCGGGAAGAATTTTGAAAGCCTGACTGCTTTGCCAGTGCCACAGGTGGAGCTGAAGTTGGGAGATCTATAGTCTCCAGCAAAGTCTGACCATACACTTGGCACATGCTCAGCCAAATGTGGGGGTAAGCATTCTGTGCCTGACTATCACTGATCTATTTGTCAGTGTTTTGGGATCATCCCAGCAAAAATTTTCCTTTTAGGATTAAGCAATATTTATAACAAGGCTTTGAATAAATTAGCATTCAGTATTTCAAAGTCTTTCTGAACAAAGATAATAAAGCACAGTCACTTCTGGCCACATACACAACAGAGACCTTACAACTGACATCATACACATCAATAACTACAAAAAAATCCCAAAAGAACCTAAACAAACCAACCAAACAGAAAAAAACCCACACTGATTTTTCTTCCCAGTCATCTCACCTTCCTAGTGAAGGCCAAAGTTCTGGAATTTAATTTGAATAGCTTAAAAGCTAAACTTTCATTAAAAGAAATGTTGCCAAGCACACTAAGCAAACACAGGTTACTCAAATACTCACAGTAATCTGTTCCCAGTGTCCTGCTGAAGTTTAAATATGAAAATAACCCTGTGAAGTCCATTCCCTTTTATAAACAGCCAACATTAGTTCAGACTTTATAATAACAAACTGGTGCTAAAATTTCTTTTTGTAGTTTTAAGTGTGTGCACATAATATTTAAACATCCCCCACTGCGCTTGACTGCTGTATTCTTGCATACAAAACACTGCCATTTAAAAAGAAAAAAAAATTATCAAAACCAGTTCCTGGAGGAAATCAGAGGTTTTTGTAGAATTTGGTGTACTGCTTCTGCCTCACAAGGAAGCAGAAGTCAAGTCACACAGGAGAAAGTGCTGCATGCAGCTGTAATTCAGAGCACAGCAGCTGATAAATCATATTTTTATCCCTGCAACCTCCCCACAACCTCCAGTTGATGCACAAGACTTGAGAAACCATGCAAAAGCTTTTCATTAGTAATGGAACATCATCCCTCAAGTGCTGCGAAGCTTCACTGACCCACTGTCCAGCTCCTGCCAACACCATGGTTTGCAACAGCAATGGCACTTGTGCATCAGCCAAGAGACACCTGAAGTCATTTTTGTTCTCAACAGAGATCAAGGTTTTATTCATAAAATTTAAATAAGTAAAAAAAAACCAAACAAACAAACCAAAAAAAACCCACAACCAACCCACACAACAAAAAAAAAAATCAAACGTACCTGCTGCTACAGTTTCAAAATAAGCAGGAAACAATGTGTAAGCAGCTTCCTCACAACTAATGGTCAGGGATATAAACACCTGGGGAACTTAATAGTAATTAAAAAACAGAACAGCAGGATTTCCAAGAAACAGAATTAATTCCTACCCCACACTAGTAAACATGAGTTGTGTGTACCTGTCCTACACTGTGGCTTCCCACGCAAATCAATATTTTTCCTGATGTCCATTCAAACAAGTCCTCCCACCCACCTCTGCCTCATCACCAATCAAGGGCCAAATGTGTCTGAAAGACACTCTTGCCATGTGACCCAAAGTGTTCCCACAGACCCCCGGAAGCCTTCCTGCCTCAGAAACGACCATTTGTGGACAAAACAGTCCTAAGAGGCTATCAACAAGTGTATGGAAATGTGACATGTTATAAACAACTGTGATAATGAAACTATTTACATCAAGATGTGACCAGCAGATGCTCAGATTCAGTAACATGAGCCTGTAACTTACTCTCAATCCCCACAGTGAAATGAGTTCCAAGACCAAGACGAATATAAAACCATAATAAAGTATTCCAGAACTAATCTTTGTGGGGAAACCATTCCAAAATACAAGCACCCCAGGGGAAGTAATTGTGGAATAGCTGTTAGATTTTGAATTCATATTCTACCTCAAACAAAACAAGTTTTGTTACCCTACAAAAGCCTTGTAATCTATACAAGGAAGGAGACCCTAACAGGCCCCAAGTTCCTCAAGGTTGAGCACTTCAGTACATCTTCTTTAGAAAGAAAACTTTCCTCTATGGCCCTGCAACACTGACTGCGCAGAATGCCAGGAGTCAGAAAAGCACAGAAGACAGGACCCTGAATCTTTACCTGTATCTACCAAGTGTCCTCCACAGTGGTTGAAGCAGGCATTTTGCATATAAAAGAGCACCACTGCTAAGAAACAAAGACTGCTTGGAGGACCAAGTCAGCTGTATCAAGAACTTACAGTACTCCACATCCTCCCTCATTGCACACAGACTTCCTCAGGAAAAAAAAAAACCCACAAAAACAAAAACAACCAAAAAACCCCAACCAGGCAAGAGGCCAACACTCACAAAGATCCCATAGCCATTGTTCAGAGCAAACAAGTCACTTGCATCATTCCCACATGCAATAAGCTCTGGACTGGCTGCATTCTGCCTCTGAGGACCAGCGCCAGATGTGCTCTATCTCCAGATGCCAAGAGTTCCATAACCTGGGAATCAGCAACCAGAGTTATTTTCCATGAACTAATTACTGTCACGAGATGGTGAAGGACCAGATGTGTCAAGGTGGTTAAGGTAGATGAATCCTAGATCACTTACATCTTTTGCAGGTAACAATGAAAACCACAATTTGGACCATGCAAGTTGAGAGAGAACAGGAACAGAGGTCACAAGCGAAGTATTTCCACGTGCTCATCTTCTCTCCCTCATGCCCTAGACTGAATGAAAAGCAGCAATCCTCAAACACAAACTCAGTTGCAGCTTCTCCAGTTCTACCAACTCTGTCATGGGCAGACAATGTTAGTGGAGCCACATGCTAAAGGGACAGCAGGCAGCTTTTCCAAACTGCCAGAAATAAAAGGGTGGTTTGGGGCTGGCTTTTTGTTTTGTTTAGGGTTTGATTTTCTGCCTTTCATTCAATGATGCTGTCTCATCATCCTGCTTAGGGAAGTAACCTAACAAGCTCCCAAGAGCTCCCTTGACCACTGGATAATAAAAATTACCCACCTACAGACATTTCAGCCTTTAGCAACCTTGGTTCTTCACACAGTCGAGGGAGAGGGGGGAACAACACAAAGGAAACAGGTAAAAGCTTTAAAAACAAGATCCCTGCCTAGAAGAGCTTTCAAGTGAAGAAGAAACACTACCAATATAGTAAAGTGATACTGCATGCAGAAATTGTAAAGACTGCAAAAGCTAAAGAAAGTGCTTCTGCAATGTCAAATATTTAGGTGCAGAACACTGATCTGCATACAATTTTGATGAATAAAATCCTCCTTGTCCTGCCTTTTAAGGAATACCTTACCTACCATCCTGTTAGTCTGAGGCTTCATTTCTCTCTAACGGAGCAACAGTCATTGAGAAACCAAAGCAATGGAGTCAAACAAAGCAGATGGTTATTTAAAATCCGAGATGGTTATTTAAAATCCATACGCACAGGAGAAGACTCTGAGGTGCTTCTTGTGTAAAACACTCCAAGATGCATTCAGAGAACATTTCTGCAACACTGTCGCCTCTTCTCAGACAAAATGCTGAGAGTTCACAGACATCAGGGCACGCTTTGGTAACACCACAAAAACCAAATCCAAGTACACTAAATTCCAGTCCCATACTCAGCAACTGTTAAACTCTCCTCAAAATTCTGTATTGACAGCTAACATCAGGCATTCAAGTCTACATAAAAAGTTGTGGTTTTCTGGCTTATGGAGGTTCTTTTTCAGAAACAAGGTTATTCAATAACACAGCCATTAGAATGAAAGGGGGAAAAACAGTTCAGGAGAAAGTGTGTAGGCATTGTGAGAATACAGATATTGTACACATGCTCACACACAGAGATAGAAGGAAAAGCTTCCCCACCACTGCCCCTGTCCCCCAAAGTCTCACACCCTTCCCTGTGTAAATACTTCACCATAAACTAGTCAGGACCCTGGAAGGGATTACTTATGCCTAGGTCAGCAATTTTCTGAACTAGGAGCAACTCAGCTCTGGGAAAACCGAATGGTCTGGTAGCTACACACAAGCTCACTTGAGCTGTCTGCAACTCCTACAGAATATCTGCAGATCATGGTTTATTCATTGCAAGTATATCCAATGCTGACATTTTTGCTGGTGTCTGTACATTTCTCCAAATTTCACCATTATTACAATATTCACAGAAACTAAGTTATGAGAACCCTTAAGAATTCAGTTACTCTGTTCAAGAAGTCTGGAGGAATATTTCCCTATGCTTTAGAGGATGTATGGTTCCTTCTCTTAGTCACCATACCCGGCTTCTGCAATTGAAAAGTGCACCTCTTTGACAGCACCATAGAAAACCTTCTCCTCCTGTGCAGAGATTCCAAAGTCACAGCTGACATCGAGCCAGGGAGTTTTGTGGCTCAGGATAGGATAGCTGTTGAAGATGGGCCAGATGAGATGAAAATCCAAGTCCATACAAGTTTTAGGGGCAGGAAAAGATTGCAAATTATTCAATTCCAATTTATTGAGGGTCCATTATAATTTTGCCTGCATTAACTGCACCCTACCTACTCTCACTATGTAGCTTGCCTAAGTAAGTCCAGATGCATGACTGTTTCTGAGTATGTCCTTTCTATCACTGAACACCTGCAAACTGGAGATTCAGAATATAAGTAATAGTCTACTACATTCAGACAGTAAAAAACATCCTGTTAAAGCCCAGACAGACAAAAATTCCCCCTACCTACGTATTTCTTTTACTCAGCTTTTGAAGATGCAGATAATGTATAGATTTTTTTAAATCATCCACAACTGGGCAGACTTTCTAAGTGGAAAATGCCACCCATGTGCATTTGCATCCTCTTAGCTCTCACTTGGGAACACAAAAAATTCAGCAGTTTAATTTGCTCTTATATCTTTTGGGATAGACACATCCAGGTAAGTCAGCAATACAGATTTCTGAGGTTAATACATTTCCCCTTTGGAGAAAAAAAAAACAACATAGATGCTTAAACACCTCATACTTTAAGCTTCTGAATTTCAAGCAGGGGAAGCAATCAGGGAAAAAATCTAAAGCAAAACTATTTGTATCATATTTTATGCCAAAATTCATTCCTATAGGGCAGACAACTCTACTCTGAGCTTTTTCTAAAACCAGAAAGTTTTCAACAAGTGAAAACAAAGCAAAAGAACAGAGAAAATAGGAAACTTGGCGGCCATAAGTAAACTTCCTTAAAGGGGACAGAATACATAAGTGACACTTTATTTGAAATAACTACTTACACAAAGCCTCCAAGCTCTTGGAACAATATGCACAACGTAAGTAGGGACCAAAATACATCTAACACTGGGTAATTTATGATTCAGTGGCCAAAGGTGACACCTTCTATAAAACAAAGGATTAGGGTTTTGGTTTTTAAGTTCTGAAGCATACTGACTCGTGTATTAGGCTCAAGTGCTAAGAAAGAATACCAAGTTTGTTCTACAGACATTCCCTAGTAATACTACAGAGAATAAATCTCATAACCTCCCATTCCTTTTCTTCCTTGAGTCATTCACGGTCATCAGCAGAGACAGCTTGTTATCCAAGAGGCAAACACTCACGTTTTCTCTTCCTCTATAAAGAAATTTAAAACAGACAAAAAGATAGCTCTATTTCAGAATATATTTTCCTGGCATCAGCAAGACACTGGTCTAAGTGACTGAGCCTGTATTGGGTTGGTGTGGCAATGTTTTGGTAACTGAAGGAGCTACAGGGGTGGTTTCTGTGAGAAGCTGCTGGAACTTTCCCCCATGTCCCATAGAGCCAAGGCCAGGCAGCTCCAGCATGGACCCACTGCTGGCCAAGGCCAGGCCCATGGGTGATGGTGGGAGTGTCCTGGGGCAAAATTAACAAGTTTAAAAAAGTTCTTGTGTAGACAACAAAGTGTACTGAACTGACTGCAGCCCCCTTTCCTTGTCCTCCTGCGCTGCTGGCAGGGAAGAGGGAGAAAATCAGGAATAAAATTAAGTCAGAGATGAAAGGAGGTGTGAGGGATAGGTATTTTTAAGATTTTGTTTCACTTCTCATTATCCTACTCTGATTTGATTGGGAATAAATTCAGCTAATTTCCCCAAGCTGAGTTTGTTTTGCCCATAACAGCAACTGGTGAATGATCTCTGCCTGTCTTTATCTCAACCTGCAAGTCTTTCCTGAAACTTCCTCTCCCCTATCCAGTCAAAAAGTGGAGTGATAGAACAGCTTTGGTGAGCACCTGGCATCCAGCCAAGGTCAAACCACCACAGAACTAAAAACAGTATTGTGAAGACAAATACACAGCAGAAACTTTTCCAAATGCCATGGTTTTATGATTGTCCTTCTAAAGCAATCATATTTTGCCCCAAAAATCTCATTTTTGTATCTGCACAAAAACTTGTAGAAACTGTCCCTTACTAGTTATTTGAAAATAACCCTTGAACAATAGTAATGACAGTAAAGACATAAGGCCTTTCACATTGCATTGAGTATCATACATGTTCCACTTCTAGAACTAAAACTAGAGAAATCAGCTTACAAGACTTTCTAAAATATCACACACTGAGATTTCAACACTCAACAGCCTCTTCAGACAAAGTCTGGTTGCACAGGAACATGCCACAGCTTTCACAACACCCTAGAAATGATGGGCTGAAGGAAAACGACTTGACAAAGTGCCCAAGCACCCCACTGAGTGCAAAGAAGAGGAAAACCTTATAACAATAAGGCAGCTGGTACAAAAAATACCCTTCAGTCTTCCCTGAAGGAATAGATTTAAAGTGTTACTTGGGAAGTCTGAGAAAAAAAAGAAAAAAAAAATCCTAACTAGAAAGAAATCAAGATTCAGCCAGATAAGCTGAATATAAGGCTTATATCTTATCAAGTTAAGGTGTGTCATGGTGGAAGCCCTGCAAAACCTCTACCTACCCTATGCACAGCCCAGCTGTTTCCTTCAGGAGCACGTACTAAGTACATACAAGGTACTTCTGATCACCACCATCATAGAAAGTCCACAAAAAAAGCATTTTATCTCTTACAGCAAGGCCAGAAGGAAGCAACTTGACATTCTTGATAGCCATACTCTACAGCATGATGTTGTGTGATAACAAAAAAATAAACCAACCCAATCAAAACCAAATCACACCATTTAATTACCTTTCTTGTGTCCTAAGGATTTTTTCCCCCTTCTTAAGCCCAGCTAGTACAAATCCAATCTGGAAGAACAGAAAATAACGTGTTCATGCAAAATTAATGAAAAGTAGTACAAGGACTGGAAAAAGCATTCATGAAACTGGAATCACAATTTCCACAGAAGGCATGCTGAAATTAGTGACCAGGATTTAAGTGTATTACTGCTGTTAGGCATAATCTGTGCCTAATTCAAGCCCTGGAGTATATGGCTTAAGCCATAAATACGTACAGAATTCCACAGAAGTTCTCAAATGCCGTATCAACAACTGATAGATTACAGCAGCACTGAACACTTCCATCACCTGAGTCTTCCCACATTCTCTACTCCTTTTCCTAATGATTTAGTTAAAGCCAGCACTGAACGGCGAAAAAGAAAAAGAACATCTGCAAAATCACATCATACTAACAGTATTTGATTCTCAAACACCAAAGCCAAGAAGCTCACTAAGCAGGTTCATTCAATCCACTGCTACTCCTCATGTGCCCAGAGGTGCAGAAAATCAAAGCAGACAGTTGCTCGCACTCTCTGTCCTTCCTTTACTCTTAAAAACTCCACAGAAAGAAGGGCTTCTGTCAAGCCCCCTCCTACCACCAGTCTAATTCTTGAAGCCCGAGGATCAAGAATCCCCCAGGGCTTATTTATCATCTTAGCAACCAGGTCAGCAAACCAGTGACTTCCAAAAACCTGTATCAAAAAATGTAAAGTGCATCACATTTAATGTAACAACATAGTAAAATAAACTAAATATACAGTCGTGACATTTAAAGAAAGGGTAAGAGAGAACCTCTGGAATTACCATCACAAAATGTTATCAAATTCTGAGCCACATGAAGAGATGTCAAGATAAGTAACTCAGTCATTTATCTCCCTCTCAGACAAAACTCAAGCAAACAGGTGTCCTCTAAGGACAGAACAACCAAATTAAAAGCACTACACTATCACAGAACACCATATGCCCTTTGACTAGAATTCATGAAAAAAAAGTGAAAACCAAGACCTTTGTATAACCAAATAAAAACCAGAAATACCATTTCCATCTTTCCTCTTTCCACAGTAGAGGGGAGAGTTACATCCTAACACACTTGCAATTTCATTTCTCCATTTGCATCACTCAGGAACACCACACTTAATTTATTGAACAATTTCCTGGTTTACATCTATAGTCTCACCAGGAAGATGAGTTCAAAAATCCTGCCTGCCACAAAGACAACTTTTGTTACTGCTTGAAGTAAGTGAACTTTAACTGGGGAAGCTCAATTTCCTTATGTATAATAGATAAATAATAGACACTATCCTTGCAGAACATTCAGAATTAGCTGGAAGTACATACAGCATTTCAGAAAGTAAAAGTGCCAAACAGAATTCAACAATTATTCAGTTATTAACCAGGCACATTTTTAAACACAAATGCCAACATTTGAGCTTCTCAGACCACTGACAATCTCACCAAGAACTTACTACTGCATCTGCTGCCAGTGCTGTTTACTGCAATAGCAAAAACCTTCGCCCTGTGAAATGAAGACAATCCTCTAGCTGATTTACAGTCAAGAAATCTCTTTTCCCAGTAGGCTGCTTCCATTAAGTTAATCTAACACACCACAAATTATTGGTTTGAAAGCAGTTTCAATTGCTTTAACACTTTTATCATCCAGAGCAAACACACCAATTTAAATCAAGCATGTGTCAATTTATTGGCATCCCTGCAAAATTAGCCCATGGATTTAATATCAGTACAAAATGACACCTTACATCTGTCTTTGCTGGCAGGCAAAGTGTGAGTCAAGCAAGAATAAAGGAAAGAACAGCTAAATTAAAATTCTTGTTTATTACATGGATCCTCAACACCCTTACTAGCTCATCATCCATTCCTTACACACTTTAGAGCCTCTCAGTAGAATTGTGTGGCTTAACAGATATTTTCAATCTTTAGTAAACAGTAATCACAAAGAAGAGACACTGCTAAGTTCCACATTCCAATTTTTCTGAGAGAGAAGAAACCAGAAGAATTCTTGGCCCATAAGCTCCTAACAAACTACTGAATGATACTTGGTGGGACATAGTTCCCATTTTCTTTCCTGCTCTCACCACAACTGTTTCATCATACAAAATCTCAAGAATTGCTAAAAATATCCTTTGATTCTATCATAAGCTTTTCCATAGCCCAACTTAATGGCAGTAAGACTCTCCAGAACTAATTTTTTCAGTTTAGAATCCCAGTTGTGAGCTATCTGGAGATGACACATCTTTACCTTCTTCAGAAAGACCTCAGTGTCCAAGCAGCACACAAACTTGGCTAGCCAGCATCCCTAGCCATCATCTTGATTGTTTGCTCCTGTCCTAAGTGAACTTGCAGTGTTGTTAGACATGTCCTGTCAGAAAGAATAGGGGGGAAAAAAGAAAGAACAACAATCCACATGCCGCAAAACCTAAGGAAAATGTTGTTTTCACTGTGCACAGTAGTCTGTCATTGTTGCTGGCTTGTGACACAAACTCGGGGGGATAATTGTTCTACTGTCACTCCTCCCCTGAAGCTCAGGTTGGTACCTATGAGTTCTGCACAGAGGTCTTGAGCAGAAAATAACACCCATTTCTTTCAAGTATTGTCAGTGCTGAGGGGTTTTTTTCCAGCCACATCAACTCTTAAGAGAAATTCTGAACTTACAAAAGCCAAAGATTTTGAATGTTTAATAGCCCTTGAGTTAAACAAATAAGGAAAAAGTTGGAGGATTTCTTAAAAAGAAAGCATTGTAGGTAACTTTATTTCTCTTCATTCTAAGAAGGAATTTAAACCTAATTATTGTTCTCAGTCTCAGTAGGTTCACAAAAAATACTGATCTAACATTGTCTTGGGTTGCAATGCAAGATGTGACCAAAAGCCTATTCTATTATCATCTGTTGAAACCAGGTGGGGCAGCGTTCTTTATCTCTTCTACGACCCATCCCTCATAACTCCAGGGACATACCTTCTGTTAATGGGCCATTGAGTCTCACTGCACAACTGATAAAATTACATTATCCCATTGTGAGATGCTCCACCCAGGGGGAGGAGCCAAGCATTTCTACTTGGATATAATCTGAGAATTGGAACACCATGGTCAGCTTTTCTCCACTGGATAACCAGAGAAGAGAGACTGGAGAGAGACTACACCACTGCTGGACCTTCAGAGGAAAACTGTGCCCTTCTACAGGATCACTGCTTCTACAGAACCACACCTGTCCCTCCAGGAGAACTGCAGACACCATTTAATCAGACTGCTACCAACACTCTGACCAACAGGGTGTCAGGTTATATCCTGTCTGGTTTTTTGTACTACTGACTGCATTTAATTTTCCTAATAAAGAACTGTTACTCCCATTCCCATATTGTTGCCTGAGATCCCCTTGATTTCATTATTACAATCATTCAGAGGTGGGGGTTTACATTTTTCCATTTCAAGGGAGGTCTCTGACTTCCTCAGCAGACACCTGTTTTTTCAAACCAAGACAAACATAAATCTTGTCATTATAGGTGTTTCTGAGCACCACCAATTGAAATTACCAAATAAAAGTAATTTCACCTTTTAAACCACCAAGTAAAATTCATTTCTGTTTTGACAAAAAGAGGGACAATTGCTTTGAAATGTACACTGCTGGTTAATTTTTAAATAGAATCAGAGTTACAGGACACACTCTTACATAGTAAGCCAGGTGTGTCTATGTTCCAGGAAAGGTTTTGTAACTTATTTCTTGTTACGTTGCCAAATCTTGCCCTAACACTAAAGGATAACAAGTTCCCAGATTACCTTAGCTTGCCTTATTCAAGGACTGAGAAAATCTACAGCTGGGACAAAACCCATAGCCTATTTTACTATCAACTAAATTATAAACAACACCAAAAACAATTCTTAAGCTAAAGCAGCAAGAGGTAAGGGTGGAACTTAAGCTGGAGTATCGATGAATTACATTCACACTCTTCCAAGTACTGACTTTGTATGTTATGCTGACCTGCGTTTTTCAGACACCTATAATATGAGTGACTTTAAAGCATCTCTGTGTGCTTTAAAATAAATTTAAATAATTTAATTTAAAATAAAATAGTAACAAATTAGTTCACATACCATACCTTAAGACAGTAAAACCCACTTAACTTTCCCTGGAGAGAGAAGACTTGGTGCTTTGAAAGTATCAACTTAAACTTCAGAATCAACCTGAACTTTTATTATTTCCTCACCATTTCAAGAGGATTTATGACCATAATTTGTGACAGACTCTCACATCATGCTAGCAGTAGTTACTAGGAAAATAGCCCCCTAAATCAATGGCAGACTAACTGAAACAGTGCTGAAATGCACTTGAGGACTCCTACACAGCACATTTCCCTGTCATAAAATTAGTAAGTTATTTTTCCTGCTACATTTTACATTTAACCACAGTGACAGGTTTCACTAGCCATAGGTTATCACAGGAAAATAGTATGGACTAAAAGTCACTTCAGGGTTGCACTCAAATGAATTTTTTATTTCATGCTGCATCAGTCATTTCAAAGATTTGTAACCATCACGTTTCCCTGAGTCACTTCTCTCTTCACCTTTCTGTATCCTGTGTTCCTTGGTATCAGGCAAAGAGTTGTTACATTGAAGAAAACTATGACACAATCTTATAGTTTTGGGAAACATTCAAGTGCATGACAAGACAGTTAACCCAGCATTTGCAAGTTTAAGTAAAAATAATTCTTGCTGGAGGTAGTTCTTAAGTAAGAATTATCTCAACTTACTTCAACATTTTAAGATCCCCACATGAAATACCCATTGTGCAACAGTAAGAATCCAGAACTTAAAGTATATTTACAAAAATGAAAAAGAATAAAATACTTTGCATGCACAAGAAATTACCCCCCTTCAAGGAAGAACCAAACACAATGATCATTTTGTCTTCTCAGAGTGAAATGAGTCAAGTACAAGCCATATCTGAAACAGGTTTATCATTATTTCAAGCCACATAAATAAAACCACTCCTGACACCACCACAGACAGAGCAAGAACTTAGCTCTACAGCAAAATTATTTCACAGCTAAAGTATTCAAGATCTATTATAACATGCCAAACTTTAGTGAAGCTTTAGCACTGCAGAAGCTCCAGCAGATCCCAAATTGTGCAGAGATGTATTTACATATTTGTAAGATAAGCACATCAAAATACTTTTAATAGCTAAAAGTCAGGCATCTCCTTACAGAGTAGGGATTCTCAGAAAGGGAATTAAATCCACGGAGAGCCTCTCATAGTATATCCATGCTCCTTCTAAAAGGACAGATGAACTGTCCTTAAAATACTGTCCAGATCAACACAACAAAACCTTCCTACTAAGCAGGCAGAACAAAGGCAATGTCATTAAGATCTATAACTAAGACTCCTTAACTATTTATTTAAAATGGGACATTTGTAGACAAGTTCTTCCATAAGGAAGGTGACTTGCTCATACCAAACACACACTATCTTAAAGGAATCACTGTCTCTCAAACGAGGTGAAAGAAAACAAAACTCCAAGTTAGAACTTATTCCTTAGTTTTATCAGGAACTCTTACTTTCCTAGGAATCCCAAATGCAAACTCATCCCTTTTTTAAAATATCTCTTTCTATTAGAGCCTGTTAAGTAAACGTAAAGAAATCCTTTTATGAGCATTCATATAAGAATCCTAGAAGTCGATTTCCACCATTCAACACACACCCCCCCCAAAAAAACCAAACTACATTCAGTAGTAAAAAAACATGCTTCATTCAGTCAAGCAGGAATACAAACATCTTTACACAAACATAAGTCTTCAGAAAGAAACAAATCACATTTCGGTTTTCAGAAACATTTTTAAAAGATTGTGGCAGTGCATATGGAGAAGGCGGGCTCTGCGATATGGAGGGTATCTTTTTGATATAATCCAGGCAGAATAAGCAATACATAATACACACCCACACAGAGCTCCAACTAAAAATATAGAATGATGATGCCAGCAGAAAATGGTCTGCTCTCTTGCTCTAAATGACAGTTCTGATAATTATAGGAGGTTTGAAAAGGTGGGTGGCCTAATAAAAAGACGCCCTGAGGTGATGTTCTGACAGCCTTGGCCACATTGCCGAGTTTTCTAAACTACCTAGGAAATCGCAACAACCAGGCTTCGGCTTGCTCAAGCACCGGGGTGATGTATTCAGGCAGACCACATGCAGCAGCAAAAAACCAGAACTGTTGTACATGCAGCCCGAAGTCCCCGTCCTGGGCGAGACAAATCGGGAGCGAAGCCTCACGCAGGAGAAACGCAGGAGGAACGGACACCGGCCCCGCTCCCCACGGATGCTGCAGGCACAGCACCGCCTTCGTTTATTTGTGATTTAAAAGGATTAGCACCCTCAGTTAAAAACGGGACGGCCAAGGGAAAGCGGAGGGCAGGCTCCGTGCTCGGGACAGGGCACTCGGACTGAAGCTCCGGGTTCGCCGGCGGGGCCGGGCCGGACCCCCGCCC